>QVNV01002197.1:0-49600 GCA_014825455.1 Pseudomyrmex pallidus
GTGCCGTCAAAGGACCGCCCTACAGTTTTGACAAACTGTCGTACGCGAGTGCTCTCCGTCCAAAAAGTAATTCAACCGCGATGCCTAATTTCGCAGTTAAATGAAATTTCGCCCGGGCGCTTTGTTCGCGGGGCTAGCTTGCTTGCGGGATGGAAACGCCGCGACTCCCAGCGCACTTGCAAATGAGGAAGATTGTTAATACTGATTTCGATGTTCAGAGCGCGCTCCGACACAGTAAGAGCGTCATACTCGTCGGTCATACGGTTCGCTGGTAATTGTCAAAAGCGACATTCTCATTGGCCCAGACTGATTTGAAATGTGTGCGCGTTGAACGAGGATGGAGAAAACGGAGATTGAATTACTAAACATATATAAGTACTTACCCAAAGTCTGCTCATTACCTTTGCTGACCGGTAAATCGGATTTGACGTCAAGTATGTTGGATAATTAAACGTAGTTTGCATGCGCGCGTACCAAGACCACGTGGCTTTCGTAGTTTTATTAGATTATCACCAAGATGTTACAACGTCGTTCCTGTTAATTCTCTAAGGCGATAAGATAAGTGTAAACAGAAGGATGTAAAATAAATTTGTGCATCCTATTTACACGAATAAATATTCCCGCTTATTTAATTAATTCTTGACGTTTCTCGGAATATCATAAAGTTTTGGCGCGTCACTTTCGAGTTTCTCTCCGTAATTGGAAGATTTATGAAATTTGAATGCGACACACATTGTTGCTCGCATTGTTGCAATAACCTGAGCTGAAATTTGAAAATATGTAAATAGATGTGTAAACTGTCAAGATCGGTAATTGTATGTCAACCGCAAATCGCGCATTATGTAAATTTATATCGACTTTTCTCTCGACCTCCTCGTGGCTCGGAGTATCTGCTGTTGTCGCTCCTAATTCTACGGCAAACGTTTGTTTGTAGTTATTCGCGAACAATAAGTTTCTCGCGAAATAAGTGAAACAGCCGCTGTGGTGAGAGACCTTTAAAATTCGCCGCCACGCCGAAAGCGCATCTACGCACCGAATTCGTTGTCGAATAAACGAGGGTGCGCGAGTTACCTTGCCGCTTTAGATACTAATTGGAGCGGTACAATTTCAACAGGCTTCTATTCATATCCCGGTTGATGTATTATAGTCTGCTCGCTCGTACGGATACTTATGACAATGCGATATACGTGATTACTTCTAACAATGCAATCCGAGACACACATACGCGATACACTCGCGCGCATACACCCGTATTGACTACTGACATCAGTTACGCGTATAGATACAGGAATTTCGACACACATGCCAGCTCGTTCGATGATTGACCCATTGTATTAACCAAGTACCAGCTGATGAAATTGCCGCGTTGTTTGTGCGAGAATCTCCGCCCGGATACGCGCGTGTTCCACTGATGATGGCACCGCTAATCGAACTTACGCTGGTTCATCGAAACTTGAAGATCATATCGCGCGTCGCGATTAAAGTAAATAAATTGCAATTTCTAATTGAATTGAATTTTTTTTTTTTTAATTTTAAAAAGTACACATAAATTATTTATTGACGCGATATATCGATCTCATCGATTATTCCCCGAAATTCGATCTTCCGAAACGCTATCGAATGAGTCGAAGTATATTTATTGTCTTCAAAATTTATGCTCAGTCGTAAAAAAAGCGAGCATCGTATCCCGGATAGAATAAAATGAAAAAACCATACACACTGCTACACAACTCTCGTGGAACGGAAACGTATGATCGCGGTGTCACATAACAGAGTCTATCGACTTTCCGAATGGATGCGTGTTCGTTTCGCTGATAGAGCTTCTGTACTAATGCATCGCTATTGGCAGAGCGCTGCGCGATATGATGCACACGTTGGTGCGCGCGAGACAGAGAGAACTGTCATTAAATTTATTAATTCCTATATAATGAACTGCACACCGTATATAACGCTCGACAGCGTTAATAATTACATTTGCGATGGAAATTATTGCCCGGTGGAAAGTTTCCTCTCAGTGCTTTATATGTTGTACGAAGATAATAATTATGGAAATAATTACACACAGAACTGAACTTTATGTATCGATTATCGAACATCGCGGCTATGTGCGCGCGTGATCCTGCACGTGTACGTGAGAATATTGAAGAGAAATGTTTTAGAAAAGGTACTTACGCTCTTTTGCGGGCGCTAATCTTCTCAAATGTTTTAGAAAAGGTACTTACGCTCTTTTGCTGGCCGTTAATCTTCTCAATCCTTCTGTCGCTTTGCGCAGTTCATTTTGTGCGAGCCATTTTCCTCATGACGATTCTGAATTTTATTAATAATTGTAATTTTTTAATTTGGATTATCCTATTTCCGATTTAAAACACATTAAATTATCGAATTACGTATGGCATACACACGTGCACACGTTCCGATTTTGTTGACACAAAAACCCGACGTATATACACGTGTTGTCGAGTTGAAAAAACAAAACGGATATTGTACTCCAAGTTACGGTCGTGCTGGGTAAAAACTTAACGAGCGAGGGTGACTGGTTCGTATTACAAAGCAGCGAAAAGAAAGGTGTAAAAACAGTCTCTGCACTATAAAGAGGACTAATTAGCGGTTGTCACCGGCTCAGATATTAATTAAAATGTTTTCTTTTTTTTTTAAACGGTAACATACAATCAAAAACAAGAAAAAAACACATAGTATTAATACGACAACGTTATAAAAATTTGTTGCAATTACTAAAAGATGTGAAAATTCACTTATTGGATATAAATGTGTGTGTGTGTAATTTCTCCGAAACGCAATTTGCAGTAATTCGGCGAAAATTTACAGGCTTATGAAAAAGGTTTCAATTCGAGAAACGACGCGAAATACCACTTAATCTACAGTTTCTTTCAATCTTCTTCTTGGTCTGCTTAGATGTACATCGACGTTTATAAGAAAAACGCACGGAAAGTACTATATATATATATGTGTGTGTGAAATACGAATTCTCGGCGTTGTTACAAGTTAGGTGAAAGACTGGTACCGAAGTAGTCTTACGTTTTGTTTTCTTTTTCTAACACAGTATATACAGCAACTACAAGACCGTCTTTTACGTACGCACGTTGATTAAACGTGAATTACGTCGCTATTGGACCAAAGCGCTTCGATTATATCATGGTCCCATCGACAATGAAAAATTCGATCATGGACGCTAACAGCGACAAAGACATCACCGTGTCTTAACGTTCCCGTTGTGAGTCGTTCTGAAGAGAGCGAGGCGCGCTTCCGGTGCAACAATGCCGTTAAACTCGCTGCGAGGACACAAATGCTGCGCGCCGTCTCTCTTTAAGGCGAAAGGCGAAACAGAGAGAGTCCCGGGATATTCTCCCCGATATCCTCGCCATCGCGTTCGTGTTCCTCGAGAGCTAATGCACTTTCGAACAATACGTTTTTGCCGGTAACCGTAACGAGGATAAAATCCGCCTCGAAGTCGGGGCCATTATAAGTTCGCCGAATAAACCTGCCTCCTTCCTGCAGGTAGTGCCTTGTGTCGCCGCGTACCCGGAAAAGCTCCGTTATATTTACGTGCCTGCATGAAAACCGTCTCTCCTTCCCGTTGTTGTGCGCGCAATTTTCCAAGTTTAAGATTCCATATATCCCGCAGATCGTCTCTCTCTCTCTCTCTCTCTCTCTCTCTCTCTCAGCATGTCTATCCTTATTTCCCGAGTTAAGCGGGTTTTATCGTTTGATATGTACAAGGCGCACGTAACCGCCTATATACTCGCGCTGCTGAATTGTTTTCGCATTAATTACATGTATTATCAAATATTGTTCTAATTTCTAAAACAACACATTCTACATAATATATAGTTTATGTAACATTCAGAAGAATTAATAAATTATACACGTCTGCTCGACTCACGATGCTATATTGAAAGAACGAGTATAGCGAAAACAGAACACGAGAGACACCAAATCTTGTTAAAGATCGAATCGGAGTACATAAAAGGACAGCAATTTGGTCCAAACTTTTTTCCGATAAATACCCATTTATCCACATGGGATAAGTTAACAGTTTTCTTTCTCCGTTCTTTTATAAAACAATTTGTATATTTGTGCGTCAAAATGTTCGAACACAATTTCGGAATATTATCGTAACTCCGATAGCTATTTATCAATAGTAATAATTAGTAAAATTCTTTGTTTAAAAAACGCCATTTTATACATGACAATCGATAATCCGATAACGAGATTACATCACACAGTACATACCCTAAACTGGTCGCTGTCGAGACATTGTTGACAGTCGCAACGAGTGGAACGAACGTTCGGTTTACCGCGCGCATTCAATAATTGAGAGACTGCAATAACGGATACGCGGCATTCGTGTTCGAGGCTTTTTAGCGGAAACGGTAAACGTTACTGTTAATTTTGCTTCGACTAAAACCCCTGAAATACGCGTATGTATGCGGCGGCGCATATGGTTATTTACACTTAATGCCTCACCAAATTACGTTATTTATAATGCAAAAGTTCGCGTAATTTTGCACTCGTGAAATTTCAAGTTTTCAGTTCTCACAAAGTTCGCGATTTCTCTACGGAAATATTTTCTTCGAATTTATTTAATACAAACGAAAAATAACGCGAACTCAAAGCGAATTCTTTCGATAACAATACACTCCTCTCTCTCACTGCCGTTCTTTCTTTCACAAGTATTGTTTTAGGAATGTTGTCGCTGCATTGTTTGTAGGTCACGCGTTATATTATAGCACGGCTATTTCTTGGCTCTTGTAAGAATGGTCTTTCTTCGCAGACAATTTCGAAAAGATTTCAGACGGACCCGCGACTCTTTGCCGAAACAGAAAAAGACTTTCGTACTTGTTTACGTAGTGTGGGGTCGAATTCCACATAGTTGCCCTTTTTCCCAAGATCAACGGCCTTGAAAACACGGCCGCGAAAGTTCCGATTATAATAAGTCTGTCTCTGATCGTAATAACAAATATTTCAAGACAAAATTCCGGATAGAAAAACCAAATAAACAAGAGAGTGAGAGAGAATATAGTTCAGGAATATTATTAAATGATTTTTTGCTAATATAAACTTTATAGTCTTCCCATGTGCTTTTAGTTCACTATAACGAGACAACTATTTCTAGTTTGTATCAAATCTATTTAGACAAGCTCAATATTTTTCTTCACACATTTCCTCAGAGTTTTCAAAAATATAATTATATTGTCTTATATATATATATATATATATATGTATTATTTTACACACATACAGAGAACTAAACGTGTACATATACTCGGCAGCAATTATATTAATCCATCATTTACCGATACGTATCTAATGTCGATGAATTTTAACGGCGCGTGACTCGATATAACTTGTAGCTCGTCTGTGCTCGTCACAAGTCATTGACGAACAACGAGCTTCAACAAGCCACAAATCTTTCTGAGATCTCTCACGACACTTGAGCCCCTTAGTTGACGAGTGGCATAAGTCTTACGTGAATCCTAAAGACTTATGCCACTCGTCAACCAAGGGGCTCACTTGTAACTTCTGTTTGTAAAAAAAAAATGCGCGAAAGAAAAAAATAATTGCATGTGTAGCAACTTGGATTTTTTTGTTCAAATTTGAATATTAATACAGTAAAACTCTAGTAATTTCGAGAACTACAGTTTCGACTTCTCCTTGATAGACGGGCTAATAGTTTTCCCCACTATTCGTGATTCCCCGATATTCTTGAGTGACTGCGCAACTCGTATTGTATCTTTCGTTTCCTCTTCTAGTTAGTCGCTGGAAAGGGAAGAAAATGGAAAGGGAAGAAAATAATTTCGAATTCTAGAAAGAACTAGTCCCATGTGCTCGAAATTACTGGAATTCTACTGTATATCTCTCGCGACTTGTTGACTCGCGACTCAGAGGAAGTTCTTTTACTCGCGATCTACTTATCCGATGGGAAACATGAGTCACGCGCCGTGGAATCCCGGCTTAACAATATTCGTCTTCGCTCGTGTTTTTCAGGCGACGGTGCGGCAATTGGATTTGTCACAAGGCGGAATGCGCGTCCCGATCAGCCTAACGTTCTAACAACGTGTAACACTTGGAAAGACGCAACCCTGAGTCTCGCGACGCTGAGATATCGTTACTTTCGCGAGAAACAGACGAGTCGAATCCCCGAAGACAAAACCGCGAAAACAGAACCCCCTTCGCCCGGTGGTTTCGTGAAAGTTGGACGACAGCGCTTAAGTTCGCGCGCATTCAGCCCGGAGTACATAGTGTCGGCTAGAATATCATCCAAAGAAGTAGGACGACCGGAAGCAGCGTCGCGGCCGTTCTGTCGCCGCCGCAGTGATGCATTGCCGCTGGGTGTTCCTCTGAAACAAACGCCACGCTATAATGCCATTTCGCTCGGCCGGGCTCTTAGCAGGTGGTATTTAGAGCGACGTTTCCGCGAGCTCTTGCTTTGGGCGAAGCTGTCGTCGCCCCACTCGACCGACCGGTTACAAGTTAAGCATTTTCGGAGAGAAAATGTCTCTTTCTCTTCGTGTATTTGAAGATATCAGTTTGTATCATGTTTCGTTTTCACTCACAGATAAATCGATCGTAGTCAAACAATTACATGTATCTTATGTTGTCTCGTGGAAAGATAAAAGTGAGTAAGATTGATTGTTAAAAAAAAAGAAACTTCTAAATTATGTCCGCGCCGAAAGATATATAGATCTTCTGAGTTCGCATAACATTTAAAGAATGTCCATCGAGTTTGCAAGTAATGCTCAGATGCCTGCACGTAACCCGCGCCCGTTCTAAAGCGAAATTGGCATTTTTCCTTTACCATCGACTATGTGGACCCGCACGCTGTTAGGATGAGTGTTATTGGGCGAGCACGTGTAAAGGCCGGAGTCTCTCTCGATCGCCTTCTGAATGAGTAAACGGCTCGAAGTCACCGGTCCTTTTTCCGTTACCAAGCTGATGCCGCCTCTCGGCGAGTCGAAGTTAATCGCCTGCGAAAGAAGAAATATAAAAAGCACGTCGAGTTACTTGCCTCTGACGTGACCAGGTACGGATGGTGCCAATCTGCGGGAAAAAAAGGAGATGGAAGAAGTGTCGACGGAAACGTGTTCGTTGCAGCGACAGAAGTCCTCTTTTCCAGAACTTTTTCCAGACACGGGAATATTCATTTCCTGACCTCGCTGCTGCTATACGGATATAAAACACGCGGTTGTATCACGCGACTGTAATTATGAAATTCATGATCCTTTCAACTCTACGGAAACTATTGATTAGAAACTTAAGAAAAGTTCTTATTACATCTAATTTTATTCGCTTTTTTTAAGTTTTTTTTCCTTCTGTTTGCGAAACAAAGAATGTTCTATTTTCAACCATCTGCGTCGGAATTAATCACAGAAGATGCTTGGTGAATTTCGCTATAATGGATAATTAATGAGTTGACTGTCTGCGCAAATCAGTGTGATTGTTTTATAAGCTTCATTAGGACGAAATTCATTACGTCACTGAATTAATCATGTTTAATTACTACCGACGGAATTGCGGTCACGATTGTTCGTTCTAGAGATTTACATATGCAAGTGCGGATGATGGAAAGACTAATGATATTTTTGGAAACAACAATAACCACGCAATGTATTGGAAAGTTTCGGATAATAAACGTGAACATTTATAGAGTTTAATTACGAAAAGTTTTGAGAAAAATGTGACAGTACTTAAATTATTATTACTGAGACAATTTTGCTCTTCTTTTTTTCTCTGTCTTGCGTCATATTGTTGAAAGCGACTGCGGTGAAGTAGTAAGAAGAATCGCGATGTAAGTTGTAAGTACGAATAATTAGCTAACTCGACAAGTTAATTATCTTCTCACGCGCAAACGCAGACAGACGAGAAGAAGCTGGAGACAAAAGTCGTTTTGCCTGTCTCTGACATGACGTGAACGAGATTCAAGGCACTTGGTGGAAAATGGCGAGGCTGTAGGTGTTTCCCTTGAATAGCAGTGAGCGTTTCGAGACGTTTTCCCGAAAGTACAACTCGGAACGACCGTTTACGCAACCGTCTTGGTTATTCCAGCCGTTTGGGACGAAAATATAAGTGCGAGATTGTTAAAATAAAGTGTAAGTGGCACGTAAAGTTGCCTGAGAACACTCGTCTGCATATTACGAAGTAAACGTCGTAAGATACACATATCCGACGAATTATTGCAACGCGTCTGAAAATGATTTTTTCTCGCAAATCTGAGGTGTTTTTTTCTCTGTTATTCAAAATACGCGTGTCATATCGCACGTCGACGAGAACAACTGCTCTGAACACGAGCGCTTCGCGAATAAAACGGAATACGCGGATATTTGTATTGTAATTCGCGTGGTAGAGATACATCATCGCGTCGAATGTGGGAAAAGCAAGTCGCTGTCGGTGTGTCTTCCATAAATATCGCAAAGAAAAGCATTGCCATCCACGGTAATCGATATGCGCGCCAGTCCCGATGGCAGCGCGTGTACATGGCCGCGGGGTTTTTTTTAACGACCGCGAGAAACATGAAAAATGTTTCTGTTTGGACCGATGTGTGTGTCTGCAGCCCGACAGCGTCGGTTATGAAATTCAGATGGATTTCAGCTGAAAGGCAACGCCTTTTGCGTGACACGAGTTTCAGGCGATGATTTCACGCAACACGCGGCACAATCGACTTTCAAAAAAAAAAAAAAAAAAAAAATGTCGACGGCGGCTCGGGCGCGTATCTCACGTAACAAGTTAGGTTTATCGTGCTGTCTTTGTTGATGAACAGCTCGGGACCGCCGGCTATTTCCGTCACAGGCTCTGTAAACATAAAGCAATCACATGTGCGAGATTAAATAAAAATATTTTGGCTATGTGCGCGCGTATGTGCGTGTATGAATATATGTCGCAAACATTTCTTGATTTGATTGCAAACAGAGATGCTTCTCTTCTCTCCTCCCGCTCTCTTTGCAAAGATTTCCTAATATTTCCTTTCAAAACTCGCAACTTAAATCAAAAACTGAATTCTTTCATAATTTTTACTGCCACTGAAGGTCCGAGATTGTCTCTTTTTATCCGTGTCCATGTATATTCTTCCCTGTCCGTATATTCTTCGTTTCCCTTCTCCTCCTCCGATCTATCGTTCAAAAAAAAGACGAAAAAAACGACCGAAATGAAATGCAATAACCGCGCGGAGAGAATAGCCGGTAGCTTGGCATTATATTCAGATTATTTCACAGGAAAACAGGCTCTCTCGCAGGAAGCACCGAACGGAATCAATTCCGGATGACTGGGAGTTTCCGTGCGAGAGAATTTCGCTTTGTACGCCGATCGAGAAGAAATCATTGAAGCACGAGATACACGGATTCTTTTGAAGTGCCCCCATTCTCTGAACCGCGGTTACAGCCGTCTATACGCACATCGATATGTCCGCGAGGTGTTAAGAGCTCCCTTAATTTCCGCGACGGCGATACCGTTCGTATCCGGAATTTTTGTTTCCACTCCTCCTCTTCCTCCTTTTCGTGCTCGTAAGAATCAATGATCGCGCTGGAAAATGTAACACCCGGAAAAACGTGTTTATTCTCCTCCATTCTTCTTCTCCTCCTTTACCTCCTCCTCCTCTTCCTCCTCTTCCGTCTTCTCTTCCTCCTCTCTTTACCGCCATTAAATCTTGTTGCTGGAAATACCACTACGACGAATCTCTGCGTCCGCGGTACACAGGATCGTTACAGTCGGCCGAGATTCTCCAAGTTTCTCGGATTCCCATTGGTAGATCTCAATTATCCGACAAACCAGTTTCGAGACTTCCTCCGCCGTTTGCTGCTGACCGACTTGCGAGCGGGGGCGGTCTGCGGCGGCACAGGGAAATCTTCATTTCCTCTCCAGGAATACCAAAAGCTGGCAACGGCTTATTACTGTTTCACGAGCCGGAGCTTTTGTTGCTCACTTCACTGGCGTTTATCCCTCAACCTCCCTCCGAAGTCGCGACTGCCCCAGCTACTCGATGGAGTGAAATATGAGCGGATTAAACGGCGAGTAGACTCCTCCCGGCAGTCATCTCCCCCCGTTATCACGGCACGTTATTCCGCGTAATAACATTTTGGGATGCGCGTGCCGTTCCGAAGATTTTACACGGAAAAGCTCGCAATTTGTAAGCGCAAGATGTCGTTAAACGAAGTCGCTCGTATGAATTTCATTTAAGAAAATGTTTACCGCGATACGCTTCTTCTTTTTCCAGCAGCAAAGTTTTAAGAGATCTCTCCAATATTTTCGAATATCGAAAACGTGAATTATTCCGACGATGTGCAGATACTTCGAAGCTGATATTAACGACATGGCGATTTTGGAGCGGTAATAATTTTCCTCGACACACCGCTCGCACGAACTTTAACGGAGCATCATCGCCACTCGACAAAATTGTGGGTCACTCACACTGCGAAAGTTTTCTCGGTTTCGAAGATGGAGAGCGCGAGCATCGTTAAGATACAACGTTAACGAGAACACGAGGAGAGTTCATCGTTAGCGGCTGAGGAGACGACCTTTTTTGCGAGTGTCGCTAACAATGTCACGCCGAAATGAGGATTCTCCGCAAATTTTCCTTCGCGCAACGATCACGTACATAAGTTAACCGGTTTCACGAATATTCGACAGTGGACACACACAGTTGAAATCTACCTTTGAGAAGACGAAGGAGCCTTTACTTGTCTCCGGGGGATTACATCTCCGAACGACTGGGTGAACGCTCTGCGCAAGCACTTCTCTCGAAGAGACACGCGGAGTCGTTCGTTTTACGACATACTGCAAGTATCTCAAGAATTCACGACTCCGCGCGAACGATAGCGCCTATTAAGAGAAACGATCAGTTATTTCGACAGTTCACATTGTTCGGCCGGACTGGCAAACGCGCCAGGAATTCGACCGTTGATCTTCGCTTTTAGTCGATTATCGTGCGAGAATTCTTCTGCGTGTTAAAAAAAAAAAAATAAAAGGCGACGCGAGTTACTTTATAGTTCTTTTTTTTTTTCAACTGTTCAGTAAAAGTGATACAATTTATTTGAACTCTGTGAACTCCAAGGATTGGTAAACTTTGAGTCAAAGCCAAGGAAGTGAGCCCATTTGACTCGGTTTCCTTCATTTTATCAGCGCAAACATATTCATGAAGCGTTGTACATAAGATGCATCTTATGTAGGTACCTCGATACAGAGAGCGCGCGCTCCTCAGGCTTAGGTTCGAGATCTTAGAAGCACCTTCGACATCTCTTAGCTCTTCGTGACCGCGACGGATACCTTCGGGCTACATTGGCGGAATATTCCTAAATTTCGCCGGAGGGCAAATCGAAACGTCTGCCTCGCCCGTAACCGAACTATCGATCTCCTATCTTTGATCGATCACCGTTGTCTCACCCTTCGGGGGTAGAAGGTAGAAATAAATCGAGGTCGGACCGCGTACGTGGCCCGACCGCGACTTCGCCCGCAATTGAATCACCACTCCACCGTGTTGGAGCCGCAAAAAAGACTAACAAGCGGAGCAGATAGTAAATCGACGCTCCCTCTGCGAAATAGCGCTTGGCTAAGGAACGGAGTTTTCTCTGAAGAAAATTGCGGGTCGTCCGATAGCGCTATCGTTTCTGTATCGCTACCAGACGGCTTGTTACTCTTTGTCATGTGTTAGCAAAAAAGCGGTCATTTGTAGCTTCTGTTCCTCATCATCCAAAAATCAACACGCGGCTCGCGCAAAATTCGAATGCGATGTATTTATTTTTTCTTGATTATTGTGCGATTTTATTGCCTTACAGATTGCGTCGGTTTAATACGTCACAGATATTCGTCGCGTCACTTTTTTAAACTGATTGCGCGTGTCTCACGAACAGACAGCGTGATCCCACTATAATCGTTCTCGTGTGCATTTCCTTCAATACTAATCTTCCCGGTTGGTCCGTAAAACACAACCGCTCGATAAATCACGCCGTTACGGCGAGGCGACTGTATTTCGGGAACGCAGTCGCGGACTATTTTTCGTAGCGTCACTCGAGACCCAATGTCCATACGTTCGTACTGATCAGGAACATTAACCTGACGGACAGACGCAGCCGACGGTATCGGGGATAAGTTAGCAACGGGACGGGGTATGCAACCGCCGAATGCATTACCATCGCTGGCGGCTAGAGAGAAACAGAAGTGCCGAGCGAGCGGGACAGAAAGCGAACGATCGCAGTGACACGTACGTATGGGACCCTATACGTCACGTGCCATATCGTCAGGAGCGAGAGTCGCTATTGGGCCCGACCGTCCGTCCTCGGACACGCGCACAGGCATTTCTACGGCCGATAATGATCTTCCATTCGCGCCATTGCCGATAGAAATTGATTGCGCTCGAATGCCGCGATCAATGACTGCTCCCGGAATGTCACGTGTCCTTGTATAACAGCGCACTCCAGTGTATTCGCGATACACGTGCGTCTATATCCGACGCCCCGTCATACTGATCCCGCATCACTCGCCAGTACGTCACCGGCGAAGCGATCCGCGCCCGATAGACGCGTCATTTATGGAAGGATAAAAGGGCGATAAGGGGATGTATCGCGCAGTCCGAGCGGTGAAGTAAATAATTGTTTGGGAGATTACATTGCTGCCGCGTTTGTATAGCACGTTCCTGCGCACGTTTCTCTTCCACTGTATGTGTGTGCGTGTACAGTATTATTTGCAATATTATTTTGTATCACATCTTTTTTCACAGATGATAGCGAAAAAACGCAACATTTGGCTTCCGTTCTTTTGTCTCTCCTTTGTATACGAAACAAATCACAGATAATATCGGGCTGAACTTTTTCGCAGATTAGCTTTTTAGCAATTGGAACCGTTCTCTTTTTCGGTGCCGCAAAAAAAATTCAAAAGTCGAAAATAAAAGCCACTCTAATATTACATTGCCTTTCTATCGAGCTATTGAAAAAAAAAACAAAAAAATTCGATATGTGTAACGCCATTATAAGCGAGAAGCGTATCCTTATTCTTCGTTTTCCCGCTCATATAATCGACATTATTCTAAACACGAGCATATTTTACGGATTAATGTCTTATCGGCGCGATGAGATAGCCCGGGCGCTTCCTGCCTTGGCCGTTGGATACTAACGCGATCAGAATGCGTTCTCGAGCATGAACCAGGATGCCCACCTGCATTACGATACTCCTCGTGGCAAGCGATTCCGGCACGCCCATAAGGGAACTACGGCTGAACTACCGAACAAGAGCCATTTACACAAAAGGCGATGGTAATGGCGAGATTCTTAGCTGGAATACCTCCTCCCCAAGTTTCAGCCCCAACGGAGAAAAGCTTCTCGAGTATCTATACCCTAATAATGCGTTGTTACTGGCACTTACTTAAGCGCACTTGCGACCATTAGGAATTCTAATTACTTTCGTAGCTGCCAATTCGGCTCGAGAACGATCATGTTATCTCGCGGGCAAAAATGAAGCAATTTCATGAGATCATTGCGATTCCTCGCAAGATGCATATTCGTTTCGAGATCTGTAAAAAAACTGTAAAAATAATCTTGATGTAACAAATATTTTATTCATTTTAAAATTGACAAAAAAAATGTCCAAGATATTCTTATTTTTGCATTGTACATATTATTGATTATGTTCAAACCACACACACAATATCTCTCCGACCACTGTATATCCGGTACAACTCAATTTTCCGAAGAAAACTCCGTGTGTATCGGGTATATATTTTCACCGAGCGCGGAGACACGCGGCTTCAAGGATCACATTTGAACGATCGGTGCGGTGTAGCGTCCTTTTACGGACGTCTTTATCGGCAATTTACTCGAGCGAGACCGAAACGAGCAATGGAACTGATCGGGCGCGATACGTTTCGCGGTACGTCGTCCCCTTCAACCGCGAAAACAATCCCAACGAGAACGCTCGATAAAAGCTCGCGGTTATTTCGAAACCGCGATCGGCTAACAAACCCCGGGAAGCGTTATTTCCCGACCGCGACGACGGACGTACCGATTTTATCGTCCGCGATAATCCCGCAAAATAGCGTTTCCCCGCGAAATAGCGAAGGCTCGGGCGATCCACGCCGCAAGCTTACAATGGTGTCCGGCACGAGCGGCCGAGCGTTACTTTTCTCAAATTCTCAATATGACATCCTTTATTTCAGCTAAACCGACCGGAAGGTGCCTTGGCCACCGGCCAGAATCGGAAATCATTCCGCCGCCATATTGAGCTAACGAAACTTTATTCCGCCTCCGTCCGACCGTTTAATCCCGTTCTATTTTCTAGAAAACGTCTATCCACCGCCGGTACGAATGTACAGGTGACGATGAGAGGATTATCGGAACGGGATTAAGCAATGCTTCCATCTAGGAATTGCTTCGCCGTTATACGCTTAACCATAACCGACGTGATCGTTAAGCGCTCTGATCGTTGCCGGATGCCGAATTAATCTTGCCGGCTATAAGAAGATTTAACGGCTAAGTTCTCCGCAGCGTGTTTGAGATTTCTCTTCATATAAAAGAAACTTCTGTTGTTTCAAAATAATCATTTAAATGCTTTTTCGTTAAATATTAATCATGGAGTGTTTCCGATTGCGTCAAAATCAGAGACGCCAATGTTTATATTACACATTTGATAAAAAGAAAAAAACAATTTCTGCAACGAAAGCAAGACAGATAATGACACCATAGCGGAAATATCGATGTGTCAATGTAAAGATTATGCGGCCGTTGGCACGATAAAAGTGTCGTCGGTATTATCGCTGCAGCTACACACACGTTGCAAAATAGTTTTCGGCCGGTGATATATTCCCTTCCTCGGGATATTCGAAATAGTTCAACGCCGTTATTACGCGGGAATGAATTTTCCTTCACACGTACGATTTACGGCTTATATAATGCATTCGATCGCCTGTTTTATCGTGAGACGAAGGCACGTCTGAAATTCACATCGACGAGTGCAATATCTCGTTATGTGATAACAGTGCGATGAAAACTAATAAGGCATTAGAAAGGTAACATACCTTGTCCGCGACAATACAATTTTTTACAAAAATAAGTGAAATAGTTAAAATATTTTTTAAGTTGTTACCTCTCTTCGTACTTGCCGTACATCGCCGTACTCTGTGAAAATCCCAAGTTGAGCCAATTTTTTAGTATCTAAGGTTCGCGCACGCATCGGATTAGTCGAGTGCAGAATGTATGAACGATAACGGAGGAATTATCGAAGACCGGATTAAACAATGTTCCAGAAATTGCGCCGCCGTAAAGTCGGCATAACGATAACAGATATTCTCGATTCTTCTCGATCGTCGTAAGCTTTTATCGTTACGATCGCGTGACTTCGCGAAAGTTTAAAACGTGAAATCTCCGACATTTCCGAAGCGAAAATTCTTAGAGAAAATATGAAAACCATTGACCGACGAAGACATTTCGGTTATTTTCGAACGAATAATAAGCTCATGCTTTTTCGCGCTATCTTCGCCATAACTCACAGGAAGAGTTACAACCAATCGCCGCGTGAGAATAGACGAGTTATTTTCGTGTTTGCAGTTTTGAAAATCTTGCTTCTTCGTATAAGCATCGATCATCCTATCTATCGTCTCTCGTGATAGATTATCCATTTTAATGCCGCTCTTCTGTGTTCCCGCCGACAGTCTCGTAGCATTCGCGTCTGAATATATATCGTTCGCGACGAGCGGAAACGACGGAAACGAGATTAATTTAAGCGATGTTTCGTGAAAATTATATTCCGTCGCTGTACGTATGCGTATATAACGATTAGAGACATCACTTCGATATTTACCTTTCTGTCGTCAACAGTTGACATTGCCGGTAACTCGATTGCAACTTCTCGGAAATGAGCATTGCGAGAACGTACGAATCAGCTCAATAATCAAATCTATGTATAGTTGCGCGACAAAGCGCGAAATTCGAGTTAATAAAACTGACTCGGAAAGATATAAGTCGAACTGTGATATTGGCGGCTGTGTCGCAACAGCGAGGGTGAGAAAAAGCGCGGAAAGAGCGAAAAATTATCGGGTACGGGATTGCTAGTAGACGACTTTTAATTAGTTTCGAACTTGCCGATCGGGAAAAAAGAGTGATATTCAGTGGTAGCGAACGTCGATGGGCGAAGCAATTAAATCGCGGTTGATTCTTCTCCGATCACCGCATCACCTCTCTTATTTCGCAACACGTAGTCCGACTTGGTGAAAAGAACGCGCGCGCTCCCGGTGGTTTATTTAGTAATATGCGACGCGCGTTGTGACAAATTAACGAGACGACCGTTCGTTAAAAATGCGAAACCTTTAATTTGAATGACTACAGGTCGGATCGCGGCTATGGCCTGGCCGAGAGCGCTCGCGTAGCGTTTGCGCGGTGTGTAATTACAAAGTACAGTGCCGACCCGGATCATCGTGATAACAATACTTGGACCTCGGCTCTTACCATGGCGTGGCATTGTAATTACGGCCCGTTGCTTAAGTGCACCGTGCTATTTTTGCGCGGGCAAAATACGGCCGTCCAACATCGTGTTCGATGCGCGCGATACGCGACCCCGTGGTTCATAACGATTCTTTTAACCCCGTGAAACTACCGGTGAATATTTTACAACGTTACGCAGCGAGGAGATGTATATTTTTCATTGCGCGTTAATCACCGCGCTTTAAACGTGCCTCAGCGCGACAAATGCCCATTCGCACGCCGACGCAAAAATATTTATTGAACGTTTATCGCGCTCTGACGCGCCAATATGATCGATATAAACACGAAACAAACCTATTTTTGCATCATAATGTCCCTCTCCGCAGCGTGTGTGACGCGTATTTAACTATGCGCGTATTTTATCGTAAAATTCACGCCTGGCAACCTGTCAAGTCCCTTATTAATATTTATGAGAAAGTATCACGGACTCGTGGCAACTCCCGTCGGCAAAACGTTAAAGCGCTTTTCAATCGCGCGCCCGCCGTCGAGAGCGTTCGCGCGCGCAGATCACCACAGTGTTTGGGGATTAAAGCGCGAAAACTCGATACCGCGACGTAAACCGCGAAAATTCAATGAACACGACTTTTTATTGTCGTGACAAAAATTACGTTACGTCAATATCGCTCGACGCGCTCGTCCTGGAAACGGCAAAATTGAGATTAATGGCGGGAAATAGGCGCGCATCTCATCGCGCTCTAAACCGCGTACGAAGACAATAATTCCGGAGCGGAATTTACATCTCTTATCAGACTCGGAGACAAACAAACAAATTAACATCGACGACGACAACGACGTGCGGAGCGACTGACGAGATTGTTTCACCGCCAAGAGAAACAGGTGCAATTCCCGCTTTTGTTTCTTGAGGTTACCACACGAAGAAAATGGGTTCCGTTACTTTTAATTAACGCACGCAGTTTCAACGAAAAGAGGGAGGGGAGAAGAATATACGAGAGATAATTGAAAAACGACGACGCCGATCGATCGCTCGCCGTCGCGAAGTATATTTTCGCGCTCAGCCATTGCTCAGCGTTATCTATGAAATTTCACGATCGTCGTCCGTCGGGAATTTACACGGCACGTCCGCCGGGACGCGAACAGTCGATTCTCTGATATCCGTTCGCGATCGTCCTCGCAACTCGCGTAGCGCGCGCGTTCGAATATAGATCTCCGTCGGATTATCTTGATTCAGTTTTCCCTAGGAATCCACCCACTCATGTGTATTTCACTTCCTAATCCCGTCGTATATATATATGACTTGCACACAAGGTTCCACAACGCGAACCGGTGTGTGTGCGCCGAGGATTTCTAGCAGTAGTTTGACCCACCGCGCGGTCGGTCTACGCGAAGTGTCCCAAAACTCTGACAAATTGAATACACTACGTCATCCGCGAAGCACTGACCATATTTGCATTGCCGGACCTCGGCGTGGACGGCATTAATTCGGCCAGCGGAACAAAGTTCCGGAGAACGTACATAAACTAAACCGAGCTCTCCGCTTATCGAATTGAATATTCGGCGCACGGTTATGTACGAGCGTCATTTAAGTCGGTTAAACTTCCCGAGTTTATTACTCACGCGAATAACAAACTCCATGAGGAGTTGTATTTATTACAGCTCTCTCCGGGTAACGAATGCCCTTCTGTTTTTTCATTTTCTTTTGACGGCGTTTCGACGCGTACGTCGTCAAAAGTAAACACGCAGCCGCTTTACGTTTGCTCTTCCGCGCACCGGGAGTTTCACGCTACAGCGCGCTTCGTGATAATCTTGGTAATCGCGCGCGCGCCTCTTAATGGACATGGTAGATAAATTTGCGTTTAATGGATTCGCGGGCACCTCTTTAAATTTTCAAAGAAACACCTCGCCACACTCGCTCGCCCGCGTCGGCCGCAATTTCCAGCACTCACCTCGACGATAAATGCAACGAGAACGCGGCGACGCGGTCTCTCTCCGAGAGAGCGCGAACTCTCGGAGAGCGCGAGCTCTCGTACGTATATAACGGCGGTGAACTTAGTAAAGAAATATACCCAATTATTACCGCGCGTTGCAGTTATTAATACCACTTGCCGGAATTACGACGATAACGAGTTTAATGCGCTTCATTTTTCATCGCGAACGAGCGCGCGCGCTCCGCGCGAACATCCGAAATTCTCCGGGTAACAAAGTACGCCGTCCTTAATTAATTCGGCCGCTGTACATTCGTTACCCTTAATAAGTTCAGCATAGTTCTCGTCGTAAAACATATCGAACAACGTCGAACAGTTACATCGCGCAGCGCAGCGGCTCTGGCGTAGGTCGTCAGCACACACGACCACGTGCTTATACACTTCTCCGGACCGCAACATATTTGCGCGCACACGCGCGATGATACGATAATGCACTTTTTTTGTTTCAGCGGTGGTTTGTTTTGTCGCCGCGCGATAGTGCCCGCGGCCGAAGGGACATTAGTTTGCGCGTCCGTGCGCAAACTAATTAGTGAACGCTAATTAGCTGCCTAATGTCCCGGCCAGCCGGGCTACTCGGTAATGGTTAAGGAACTTCCACGCGCGCCCCGGGTAGCGTAAATTCGTTATGCTGCATGTGCGCGATTTAACTTTCCACGCACGTTTGCGACAAACGAAAACTATTTACGAACTGCCCACTCGTTTCGCCACCCACTTCTCGCCGGCTCCTTTCGCAGATTTCTTTTTCTCTTACTTTCCGTTAGCGTCAATGAGAAACGACTTGACCGAGTACGTGACGGCCGCGAAATTGATTCACGGCGAAAACGCTATATTGCTTTACCGGCGCCGAGAAAGGCGGGTCCGGACATATACCGTCGAAACTTGGGCGAACGTCGAGATCGGAGGTGACGTTCTTCGATACCTATATCGTTAGTAGCGAGTTATATGTGGCGCAGAGGACGGTGCACAATTGTTTCGCAAAATTTTCGAAATATATACGCGGCACGAAAACCGCAACGAAAATCAGTAACGATATTTCATTTTCCCTTTTGGCGATGACTTTGTCATACGGCTTCGTCTATGGCGTATTTTTGGCCTTGTTAGACTTATCATTTTCAGAATAATGAGTACTCAAGAGAGAAAGAGTCGCGCGGGAAGTCATAGTAAAAAATAATGCCTTTAATTAAATTCAGGCTTCGCGACGGGAAAAAGGAATTAAGCAGAAGACCTTACGGAACGGTAAGCGACTTTCCTGAGAATGACTGCGGCCGGTGAAGTACTTCGAGCAAAATGAATTAAATTTGAAAGACTCTCTCTCTCTCTCTTTCTTTCAGCCGAGTCTTACGAAAAGACAAATACGTAATTGACTGTTCTATATGTTAATTATTCATTACGACTCGTTGATGTTGAGCCAACTTGGGATTATCGTGCGCGATAACAAACTTTCACCATTAATTAAAGCGTGTCTGAGAACAGTAGTTGTCAATTCGAATACTCGAGAAAGAACGGAAAGTACCGCGTGTTATTGTCCCGGATGTGCCGACGGTAGACAAACGCGCGTCGCGCTGGCTTTCGATGCAAATGAATCATTCGTTAACTCTGTTTGGCGGCACAATCGTCGTAAGTCGTTCAATCGACGTAACGAGAGTGGATTGCGAACGCTGAGGTACTCGTCTCTATCGCGAAATGAACAGCGCGGCCCGTTCAAGCCGCTACTTAACGACGACTTAACGAACGGGACCGGATGTAAATAACTGATTTATCGATCCGACGAATTATTTAAGCGGTTTTAACAAGAGAGCACCGCCCGTGGTACTTACCATGTCGAGCGTCTGTGTTTGGTTATCAAACGATCTGGCGACGAGCCTGGGAAAAGAAAACTCAGAACGGAGGAAAGAAGACGGAAGGAGAGAGGAGCAAATGAAAAGATAAAACTTTCATGTCTTTTATTGCCTTCCTAGATGGCAATGAAATGAAGCGGAAGATAGAGAGAAAGATAAAGAGGAACGGCAAGCGACCTCGAGATAAAAGGATGTGTAATACCACCGCGAAAAAGGTGGCCGGTAACAAAGACGACTTTTTGGCCGTTAACATTGGCGAACGGCACGACGCGACGCTCGCGTAACGAATTGCTTCCTGCTTTTATACGGATGATAGTGCTACTCCAGCTTCGCGATCGTCATGCGAGCGATAACACAAATGAAGGGAGTGAAAGCGAGCAGTTAAGAGAATCGTCAAAGTGAACAAGAGCTGTTCATTCCTTGTGCAATTAAGGAATTCGAGTTGAAAACTCGACTCCGAAGACGAAGTTGGAGAAGAAATGTGAGCATCATCGACTCAAAAGAGAGCGATATTTCTTTTATTCTGAAGCGCCGAGCGTCAAGATGTCTTTGAATCAATTCGACAAAAAATATATTTCTTTTACAAAAAAAGTAAAAAAACAAAATTCTCTGTCTGAAAGTTAATTAATAGTTTTTTTTTATATTAAATAACGAAAAAAGAATCTTATATGACCAGCAAATAAATGTAAAAATTGACATCTATTAATGCGACTTGTGTGATTCTTATCACTGTTTTATGACTGTGTAACAGACAGCGCGTAATACAATATCGATACAAGCACGGCTCAGGAATTTTCTTGAATTTCTTACTAGACAGAACTTCAACGATCTTTACACGCCGCCTCGCACGTCGAACCGTTTAAAAATCGAGCTTTCAAGTCAAACGATGTAAGCCCTGGGCGACATCAATCGCGACAGCGGAAAGCACCGACAGCGACATAAAGACGAGGACGAAAAGAAAGACGAAAGAAGTGGTTAAAAGAAGCCCGCGAAAAGGCAGCGAGAGATCGGTGTCTTTTCAGGCAGTCTCGACGCGGATCGCGATGGAAGGTGAACGAGAAACGCAACGTCGCAGAAGAGTCGTTCGTTCCCGGAAAGGCTCAATTTGTCGCCACAATTTCACGGGCATCGCGTGCCGAGAATGCCGCTGAAAGGTCGACTATTGTTTTTCGATCCGCTCCATGTCGCCCCGGCTCGCTGTCTTTATTAAATGGACGAAGATCGAAGGGAAGTTACAAACGGGTCACGTCGCTTAGACGCAATTTATTCCCTTTTTCGCGTCATCACGTCGCGCCATTCCGTAAAATTCGAAATACACACAAACAAATAAGTGTGCGGAAAATTGAACGAATATTTGCTTTCTGGCCAACCTGCCAAGATCATACAATTTCTTCTCGAGGCTAATAGAAAAGATGAAAGTTTTGACACTTTTGAAAAATCGACACTTTTTTGATAAATCGAGAAATTTTCTTTTATCGAAGAAATTTTACAAACGCAGTTCTCCTTTTAATTTTAATATATCTATCCTAGTATTTACAAATTTTCACATAATCTAAGATTAATATTTACAAGAAAATAATAGCGAAGACATCAAAGAAAAGATTAGTCATTTTGCGTCTGAGAAATATGAAGCACGCGGAAAATTTGACAGAAAAAAAATGACAGGCTTGAACTGATAGAGGAGGGAAGAAGAAACTAGAGGCGAGGTAAGGAGTAAAACGCTGTGATGGATGGAGCTAGGAGACAAGAAGAAGATCGGCAAAGTAGTCGTCGATTCTTCTTTCTCGAGCCCACCCTCTTTTCTCGAGGAAAAAGGGCTTCATTAGCTTCGCGATAATTGGCCACGCTCGTGACTCGTGTTCGTGAAAACGCTCGCCGGTTCTTGACAACGTTATCCCTCAAAGACGAATCACGATAAGCTCCTGCCAACTCGAGGATTTGATGAATCAAAGGAAGGATGCTCTGTTGACCAAGAATTTCAGAGAATTCGATCGATACCCATCAAGGGAATCCGGATGTCACAGAGGAAAACGTCTGTCGCTTGATTTGTTCGTGCGAGACACGAATGCCGATCGTTCCTTCGTTGCTTCTCTCGATGTTCCTCTCTGGCGGAACTCTTTTTGTTTTTTTTTTTAACCCGTCTGTAGATCACATTTCAATCACGAGATATAAAGTCGCGATGCTCCTCGATTTTTCAAACCAAGGAGTTTTCCGAATCTGTGCTTGATAAATTATTGTATATAACTCGTGGCGATATACAGATGTATATTTTAATAAAACATTCCACGAAGAATTACGAATTCCATTTGTCTTGAGAAAACGCTTATCACAGAGTGTATGTACCTGCTCGATTTATGTATATGCAAATCAAAGTGATTTTATCCGTTCGTTTTAAAGGTCACACCATTCCGGAACGTACAATATATTTTCGCACTTGACGCATGCGAAAGTACGATTACTCGCTCCTCGTAGATCGTGGTCAATGTCCACGTTTGTTCGTCGCACGCGCCGCTAGTAATATTTTTCCAACGTAACTTTTTCACGTTGATTTACAATTCTCTCGATCGTCCGGCCGTTCCCATGAGGCTTACTACCCTGTAACTTTTACCCTTCGCAGTGCTTAAAATGACCAGCAAAGTTTGAGAGAGAGAAAAAGTTACAAGATCATTATTCTCTTTTCCTTCGACCTGTTTCACATAACTTGGATTATTCAGAATGATCGGATTTTGATGAAACTTTGTCTGATTGCTCGTGATAAATCAATGAAAAAATTCCCGTAGAAATTTACCATGGATTTTCTACCCACGTGGGAGATGACTATTACCGCGACGATAAATAAATTTTTGATATATTCTGTTTGACGCGCTCATCTTTGTTAAATAATAATTTAATTCGCGCGTTTTTCAAGATTTATGCAAATGCTATTTACAACCTCGTCTAACTCTCGTTGATTTTCGAGACGCTTATCTGAATCACACAAGAATGTCATATCAACCCTTTAATTATTTAAAGCAAATTGAATGAAAAATTCCTCCACGAAAAGAATATCTTGAGTAAGAATATTCTTTCTTCTGTTCGTGAAAGATTTTTTTGCCTCGTCTGCATACTGTTTAGCGATGTGAATATTTATAGATAGCGTTTATTATGCACATGGAGAATATATCGCTTTAAATGCCGACCAAGCAAATTCGAGTATAACAAAGCACATCGTTTAATAAAATTTACTTTGATAAGGTTCGCACACCAAGGTTAATACATATTGACCACTGAATACACACCATTACCACGCTAGTTCTCACGTTATCTCTGGTACCGCTACGATAGCCGTCAGATTTGGAATTTTCTAATACTAAAACACAGAACTTACCGATTACGGAGAGGTAAACAGGGCGGCCGATGGGCGGTGTGGTGGATATTTGGCACTCGTAGATACCGGAATCCTTTCGTTGCGGATATCTTATTTTGAGGATCCATTCTTCCGTTTGCGGATTGTACATCGCCTCGAAACGCTGATCGCTCGTGTAAGTGTAATGACCAACTGTCAGCAGGTGAATGTCACGGTGTCTCACCCACGAGATCTGAGCACACACAAAATCGCGAATATCCAAATATTAAAAGATTACTTCATTTTCTGTCAAATTTACATCGTGTCAAATAAGAAAAAAGGATTCACGAGAGCGTTTCAAATTTTATTACCGCGGTTAACAACAGGTTGGAAAAGTACGTCGGTTTTCTACAATCTTAACTCAGAAATCTTGAGTTACCGCGAGCAGCACGTATTGCTAACTATCACCGCTCCTCACGCCCTGTTGCTCATAAGATTGGACGATAAAACTTTATACTCTCCCTTTTCCTAGCCCCGAGAAATTTACGAGTGCAGTAGATTCGCCGCAGCTGGAATACTTCATGTCTTTGTTTAATGCTGTATAACCCCGTGTGATGTACGACTACAATCTCGGCGCAACGACGACTCCTACTACTTTGCAATTATTTATAGGCGAATAGGCGCGGCAAATTTGCTCGCATTCGTTGGAAATTATGAAACGCGTTCCTATGACTGGGGAAAGAGCCATTGTGCCGGAAATTTATTAATCGTATGATTTGTATTAATCGTAGTAAAACTGTATTATTATATAAATTATATATCGATAATATTCCTCGCGGAAATGTGAACGCGACGCTCGTTACGATATTACATCGTTCATTACTTTGATCCAATAGTAGCGAAATGAACGAGTATGGCCGAGGAAGGGTGTAAAGTGACATTTGCCAAGTTCGGATGACGCTGCGGAGTTCTCGAAGCCGTTAATTAGAACAAGAATCCGACCGATGATTCGGAGCCGTCATAACATTCGTAACCGGAGCAATTACCCCACGTAGCTGGGGAATTACGCCTTTAACGACAAACCCGTCGCTTTAATAACTTTAATGGTTTTTACTGCTGCCATTTAACAGCTTACGCCCGTAGATTCGTGCGCGATTTTATGAGAAATCATATTCATTTTAAATATCGCGCGCTCGCTACATTATAACGGCTAAATCGTAAACAATATCGCCCTCTAATTTTCTCATTGCGAAATATCCAAGCGTTTATTCATGCGGCAATAATGCGCACGCATGCAGATAATTTCAGTTACGGATAATGAAACTCATATTTGCGGGGAATCGTATCATTGTACACTAATTCGTGATTCGCTTAATAATACACGGTAATCTGCCCGCCTTTGTCTTAATGTCTGCATTCAAAATACCCGCCTTGTAACGTTGCTCCCATAAACATTAATTAGCGCGGGTGTAAGTGAATCTTTATCCCATTCTACCGCACACGCAGAGAGAACGTACGCGGACATAGAGGAATCAGTTGAAGCTTTGTTACATTAACTAATATTTATGGAGACGGAGCGTAAATGTTATTTTCCGTATTGCGCGCTATATGTAATGCGCGTGCGGCGTGTATACATCATCGCGGGCGTTGATCGAGCCCGAGCTGAAGCTTATATTTCGCGCATTTGCGCTCGAGTATAATCGGAAATATAAACTGTGCGAGAGCCCGGGTATAATGCGATTGTCGCTCGAATATGCCGGCGTGCTTAATATACTTTTCGCAAAAAAGAGAAGAACGCACACCACCGTCGTCTAACCGGCAGCCCGCCGCCGCCGCCGCCGCCGCCGCCGCCGCCGCCGCTACTCGGAGGAAACTTTTTCCGCGTAATAAAATTCACGATACGACCAGCCGCGCGAGAGGAAGAGAGAAAAAGAACGCGGCTGTGTGCACTCCGCTTCGGCGGAGAAATATGCGAGCGGATAAAATCCAAGAAACGCACCGTGGCTGCCATAAGGGCGATTGCTGCTCTTTCTTTCTCTCGAATCTTTTTGCATGCACCATGAGAAAGGAACCCGACTTCCGGAGTTAATATCGTCCCTGGTGTGGGCGCTTATTTTCGCCGCCTGGTCCCGCCTCGGGCGCAACTTTTTCACGTAACTTCATCGTTTTCAGCTTCTTCATATCTCCGTGCTTCCTCGACGTTTTCGAGGTTTCTCTCCGGGTAATTTCGGTGCCCGCGCGTGCAACCGCAATTTCACCGACATTCCTTCGCAGCACTAATTTACATGCTCTTATACATACCCGCACGTGTGCCCCCGTATATATTCACGCAACCGACAATAACGTAATGCGATATTGTGCATCGTCACACAAGGTTTAAGTTCACACAACGACAATAAGATATCGTATATGTAAATATCGTCGTTTTTTCACAACAGCGCGTCTCGGTTACCGATCGATGTTTTATGAATGGCAAGTTTTCCAAGTGTCTTAACTTACAAGAACGTGTAGATAAACGCATAATGTCAACGGAACGTATTAAATGATACACACGTAGTTGAGGTTGACGCGAAAACCGGGCTTTGCATAGAGATGAGCCCCGGGATTAAAACTGCGACCTCCCGACCGAGTCTGCATGAAGACGTAGCCCGACAAAGATCGTCCTTTTCTACTTAACTGCTACGATAATCCCGAAGTAGTAGTGCCACGAACCGTTAATACTCGAGGACGCCCCGAAGGTCCCAGAGTGGAAGATAAATTCCCCAAGGATCGTGTCCGCCCTCTCCAGTTAATTTATCCACCCACTCGAAACACCGATTTAACCGCGAAAAATTTTGCTTTTACGGGGATCGTTGCGAAACGACGGAAATGGTCTAACTTAATTAACAACTGTCGAAGTCTAATTAGAAGCGGGGATCTTTTTCATATTCGCGATTGCAATAAATTACGTATCCGGGGATAAAATAACGCGAAAGTTTCGTTTTTGTCGTGTCGTTTTCTTCTTTTTCGCTACACTGATTTTATAATAAAATAAAAAAACGTTTTGCTATGTTTGCGTGATATTTTCTCTTCATAATTTTCCGGTTAATTCCACGAACGATGGATGCCGTTTCTCCTTCGCTTGGCATCTCGAAAATGTCGATCCCGTCTCGGCGCATTGCTTTCCAATCCTTCATCCACTCAAGCAAGTCTATCTTACGTTGTACGCGGCATGTCGGCGGTCGTGTTTACCTGCCAATATCCCTTGCCGAAATCTGAGTTGTGTGTATGTGTGTGTATGTCTATATGCGCGCGCGCTAAATACTTGTCTCTCAGGTTTAAGATTTGTTCAACGAGAGACGTCTAATTCTACGGTAAGCGAGCCAATAATTTCAACGTGCGAAAATACAACATGTAATTTATCACCTCAATTATGTGATTGTAATTAATAATGAAGTACTTTGGTTTTTCAAATCGTTTTTTTCTAGTGGTATATTTGTAAAATTATATTAATGTTAATTTTTTTCTTTTATACAGAAACAAAAAGATATATTTTAAAAAAGATAAAAGAGAATATATCTCAAACATACCGTTTTGTTTCCGAGACCTTCCACTTTGCACGCTAGTTGAATTGTTTCTCCAGCCAAACCGGTGACGTTCGACAACATTGCTGCGTCGAAGTATGGACCACCGATTTCCGACGTTCTCATCGTGACTTCTTGCGAGGTATCCGCCACGAAAACGTGCGATTCGTACGCGATGCATTCTGAAAACATCATTACAATGTGTTTTTTATTATATACAACATATTATTTTCACAAACGCGGAAAAATTTTCGTATGCAAAACAGTCACAAAAGTAATATTATTACACTAATTGTGATAAAGTTGGTGTAAAAATAAAGATGTAAACATTATTATTAAGGATGCTTTGTTGAAAAATGTCTTCTATATTTTTACTCGGTTTTATTGCGTCATTTTGCGGAAGAATACAATTTAGCTGCCAAGCGCGAGAAAGGGCAAGAAAAAACAAACAATTAGTTTGGGCTAAGCACGGCAGAAAGCAGTGCGTGCCCTCGGCCATTTATTCCGGTAATTTTAGACGGGAGAAACACGACGACCATCGCAAGACTGTGCGAACGGCTCTCGTGCAGGCAACAACGAAGCTTCAAAAGTACACCGTTGAACAGGTCGTACATATCTCCGTCCCGCACTGCGGCAAATGCAATCTCGTCTCGGGTAGAGTAGATATACATACATATCTCCTCGTGTTCGCGAGTCGTGAGAGGGTGTTGCCGCGCACCCGCGGGAAACGCATACGTGCGTGGACAGGTAAAGTCATGTCTATTTGCATGGAAGACGTTAGTGGCTTACGTATCGCGCGCGCCGGGTGATTACCATTCAAATCGCGATCTCCCGATGGGGAATGGCGTTCGATAGCGATGTGAAGCCGGTCGCCGATCGAGAACGCGCTTCAAAGTGGATTTTAGCTGAACCGGATATCGCGCGTTCGATAAGCACCGTCGGTGCTCGTCTCTGCCCTTTCGACCTATTGCCCTCAAAATTCGCGCTTAAAATTCAAGCGTCAATAATCCGTGACATGCGAATTAACAGAACCGACGACTCTTCATACATGTCGCTTCGTATAAATTTTTTATCAGCCATTTTATTTCGCGTCCCAGTAGTAGAAATACTTACCTACGTTACAGCTAACTTACGTCTGTGAAAATGGCCACACACGCGCGTGAGGTATCAAAATTACCATGCGAATGCAATTTGACCGAAAAATTTATCGGTGGAAACCGTACGGGTTAAGAGAGAGGATTTTGTTTTCTCGTCTAAACTGCTTTTCGTCGCGTCGCTATCCTATTACCACGGCGCCGCGCTTTAAATATGTCGCAGGAGCGATCCCGTTTTTTGTTCGCGCATTGTTCACGACAGAACGATCTCTTCTTTCTTTTTTTTTGTTACTTACAGCGTACAGCAACAGTTTGTTTAATCGGCGCGGTATTTTCGTACCTTAATGCAATATACGTTGCCCGCCGCCGTTAAGCCGTTAATAAACGATACGGCCGGTTGAAAGCACGGTCTTTCTCCTGTCGGCGCGAGCGCCGCGCCTGACTTTGATAAAGTGATAACGATTCTACATTGTATCCCCTAGGCTGTGCCGAAGAGAGAAAGAGCGGGAGCAAACGAGACAAGTTTTGCGGGATGAAAGGCCTATGGGGAAGGCCGAACAAGCCACCGGCCTCATCTAAGCTATTTATTGTGATAAGCCTTTCGAACCCTTAGGAGAAGAGAGGAAGAGAAACCCATGAAACTTGCAAATTAACCCTTTCTCATTTCTGTGTTGCCTGATAAAAGCCAAGGTTTAGCAAGCATCTGAATTATTCGTAGTCCCTCTGCCACTTCGGGATGCTATAAAAATATTTTTGCTTATATATACACCCCCTTCTGAGGTAAAACGGCTTTCGGTGTCCCTCCGTTGCGAAGGTCATGTTTTAAATATGTTCTCATCTCGACGTAATTTATATATCTTAAAATTTCCATGACAATAAAAGAGATTTGGTGCAATCATCTTTTTTTTTTAAATAAAATAACAATAGACTGTGTGTTGTATCTGCAATAAGCATCAGAGAATAGAAATATATTAAACTGGGGGGATGAGCAAAGCGTTCGGACAATTACTTAAAGAATTGTATTTTTGCAAATCGTTCTTGACCTGCATTTCGCGCACTTCTCCGCGAGACGTGACGCTTCGCGTTGCCAAGTTTCTCCCGCGTCATTGCGACTTAAGAAAATTTTGATCGCGTACTTCGCGTGTCGAAGTGAAGAGAGCACCGCGGAGCGGAAAACGCCCGAGAGAGCATCTTCGCGTTGAAAAGTTTGGACATGGTGCGCGTACGGACTCGCTCTATACATATATCTATATTCTCGGAAGAAATACCATCGTGTCGGCGGGTGAACTGCCGGCTGTGCGACGAAAATCGCGAAGGGAATTTTCCAGCCGGAAAAGTCGCACGTAATCGGCGGAATAATATTCACGCCGTTGTTCAAACAACCGGAACCGCGCTTGGATTTGGGACGGAGAGAGAATGAAGGAGAGAAATGGTCGCGAATGGGAAAATAAAGTGGGATCGCGGGTGCAGAGTCGACGCGGTGCTCTCGCGATATATATACCTACGCAAGTGCAAAGAGCGAGGAAGAGAGAAAGAGAAGGAAATCGTGTTGGAAGACATATGTCGCGAGAATTCCTGCGAGCCGGTATGCGCTCGAAAATTCCGCGGAAATGGATGTATCGGTGCCGAGATGTGTTACCTACCCTCCCCGGCACCCGACGTTGACGATGTCGCGGTCGATGCGCGTGGATACGCGCGCGACATTCGTTTCTCTCAGATTTTCGATGCATGCGGAATGCACCGGAGGCGAAAACATTATTTACATCTTACGCGAGCGTTGGCACCCACGCGAATTGGAATCTTCCGACGTAGCGAAGCGCGTACCGTGAGAAACACCCGTCGCCAGAAAGAAAGGTCTTCACTCTCATTGCCAACTGCGGAGAAACGATCTCTTGGAACGTAAGTGATCCTTTCTTTCAAGTGATCGAAGTTCGTTGTTCAAGCGAGAAGAACCATATTCGATTGAATGGTTATAATATGTGAAGTACTTTTAATTTAATTTCTGTAACGGGGCTAATGTAAAATCCGTGTCGCGCCATTATAATATAATGGCGACCGTGTCGGGAGAGAACACTCGGTATCGTTGAAATTTTCACATTGCTTTGCCCGAAGTCGTTAAGCGCAGTTACTAAAACGTTGCTGCAAGAAGCTACTTCCGCCTTTCGTATTATATATAAGATTTGAAGTAATATTTCGCAAAAGAGAGAGGGGAGAAAAATATCTTTCGTGGCGAGAGTCTCATAATGGTGGTTAACAGCGCTGAAATAATATTCGCTTCGTCTTTAAAGCAAGTTCAACACGTTTGACCGGAAAATGCATCAAAGTAAGTACTTCTAAAAAAAAGAGAGAGAGAGAGAGAAAGAGAGAGATCGAAGAGAACAGATATAAAGCACGAAGTGAAATACTTAGATTAATTATACATTATCTTTTAAAACTCGTAGAATATTTTAACAATGTTACTTTGTCTCTTAATGCAATTAAACCACTGTATAAAATTACAGCGCGAAGCAAGTTTTCATTTAATGTCTCATTATTAATATTCTTTGATTCTACGTCGCACAATCTATATATATATAGGTAATAAGCAATCTTAATAAAAGCTATATTAAAATATGCGTAGAACACAGTTTTTATATAAAAAAATATTTTTTAATTCTTAAATTGAAAAATTCCTATATGTAGTATAATTTTTTATATATGTAAAAAAAGTTTTTAATTCACTATTTTAAATTCCCGGTGAATAATTTTCGATATTAAATATCACAGGAAGGATTTTGCAAAAAGTATCTTCCAGTACAGCGCGCAGTCTTGAAAAAGAGACCACCCTCGAAGGAAGTCGTAAGACGACTGGAAAGATCCCGCGGGAATAATATCCACCCCTCGTTGTTCAAACAACTGGGACGGTGGAGTTGGGACAGAGCAGAGGTGGTTGGAAAAAGAAACAAAATGAAGAACTCGGAGACTTTCAGCCACCGGATACAATAGAGCGTCATCTACGAAGATGTTAGCAAAACATATGCACATCGAATGTCCTGCGACGAAATATGACATTCCGGAAAGGAAAGACGACGTTCTTTTTTATGACGTTTACAAAAAAATTACGAATTTTACCTGGCAACTACGGCTGCGACACAAAAATGTCGTTACATCACGTAAAACTCAACAAGTTTTATGACAATATAAATAGAACAAGGAAATTATTTTGATCGTACTATTATGTCGTATCGCAGATATTGAAGTTTTTTATATTTTAATAATTTCGATGCTTTCTTTAAAAAAAAAACATACCTCAAAGAATTAAATTATAAAAAACTCTCTTAAGAAATATAATAATACAACAGAAATATTCCGAGTCGCGCAATTTATATATTTGCGAAGCACATATTTCAGGAACATTGCGGTTCACGAAATTACTTTAGTATCGTTTTGGAAACTTAAGCAGATTGCACACACACACACAGTCAGCCAGGGAGGTTGTAGTGTAAACTACTTGGCGCGGGCTATATCATGAAAGATTATCGAGGAAGAAGAAACTGTCGTTGGAAGAAGTCGTTGAACGACTTGGCGGTCCGCTTGGGGAATAAATGTTTCTCTCCTACCGCGCGTCGTCGGGAAAGAAAAGCAGCGGAAAATGTGCGACTCGGAAAAAGAAAAATCGTAGAAAACGCGTGACTCGAAGTATACGGGACATATATACATGGTAGGAAACGATTCGGGGGTCGTATGTACATCTAAAAGGTAGTGTGCGGCACAAATTTTGCGGAAACAGACGTTCGAGATTTTGACGGACGCGGTCGGTCTCCGGTGCATTTCAGGAACTGAGAAACCAGCGCGCAAAGAATGCATCCTAAGCGCGAATGCCACTTGCGAGTCCCGCACAATTCCGCTCCTGTGACACACAGGAATATCGGCTCTTCCCTTCTGTAAAATATGCTCGGATTACACCCCACGACGGCGCGCGTACGTGGCAAACATAATAGAATTTTTGATTTCTGGAACGGGAGGAGGTGGTTCGCTCGCGCTTCGTTGGAAAGTTTGAAGTTTTTCAAGCCAACGTTCCGAGAGAAATTTTGCGCGCGGAGCTGCACGACGAAGAATGACAAATATGTGCAACGTCGCTCGCAAGAGCCTCAGATGCATTCTTCCATTCGGTTGATTCATAGATGATGTTTGTAGGTGCATTCCGGGATGAAACACGCCGCGCCAACGTATCCGGATGATGAATGAAGATCGTGACATTATTGCAAAGCGAGTAGTGGTTCGGTGTCAATTAATGTGCGAAATTGCACAGTGCGCTATGGAATTTCATTAGACTTCCCGACGAGATAAGGGAGCTATGCGTGATATTGGAGCAAAACACATCGGCGAAATCATTTAGCTCTCTATTTAAGCGTTAATGCATCGAACCGAAATTATCGCGATTGCTTTCTCAATAATCAACTTGAAGACTCGAAAAAATTCATTTCTTATTTGTGAAAAGTAAAACTGTACAATTCTCTCGGAATTATTGCTTCTTCGGCGATTGTTTTTAGACGATACAGTGCAGATGTACCTTTTTCCTAAAAAGCAAAAGAAGAAAAAATCCAAAGATAAGCAGCGAAGCTATTCCAACCATTCTTCTTACGGTTTCTCAAAATGCAGTCCCGATAAAGTTGCCTCCTACGAAGCAACAACATCGGGAATCGATACGTTCCTTTCTAGTGCTCGAATGTCGGTTACGCGATCCAATTTCGCCCTCGAACCGCGACCGTTTTCGAGAATTCGAGCCTCGCGGATATTATCGTAATCCTCGCATCGTGATACCGGTCCGGATACTTGGTCGCAGGGCGTTGCACCGTGTTTCTGGGCGTTTCCATTCGCATGTTCCTCTGTCGTGCGGTGTATGTGCGAGTAAGCACGTCGCGAAAGGTAGGTCGACCATGCGCCGGTAATGCGTCGTCATCCCCTTCTTCCTTCACGTCGTTGTCGTCATCGTCGTCGTCTTCGTCGTCGTTCGCTCGCAGCGACGTCCGAAGCAACAACATCGTCCGCAGCTTCTCGCTATTTCCTGCAGTCCGCGTCGTATCGCGCCAGTAAAATGCAAATAGTCTGGCGTAAATGTACAAGAGATGTAGAATAGCTTGCAACGTGTCGGCCGTTTGCGAAATCGCGCACTTACACATTCGGTTTCTTTCTCGGCTGGAAATAACATCGCGACCGTAAGGACCGTTCCGCGTTTTATCAAGAAGCGAAGTTTCTACCGTGCGAATTTTAGCCGACTTGTACAGTGAACACACGAAATCGCGGAAGAGACATACACACGGCGAAAAACAAAATTTGTCAAGCAGCAATTTTACAGCTTTCTCTCTCGAACGCGATCGATCGATCGAAGACTCGTCGCAGTAAAGTATCGCGCGATCCGCGGTTGTTAAGCGCGGCTGTGTAGATTAATACTACATGGCAAACGTCTTTTGCTCACATGGTAGTGTTCCCTCTCGAACGCGTCGTGAAATTTCAACGACGAAACTTCGCAAGAGCGCGACCATCCATAATTTCGAGATACAGCGTATTCCGCGCCTCGTCGCGCGCACCAAGTAACGACTGCGACGATTACGGCGAACACTCTCAATCGCTTACACGAAGAGAGATATTACAGAGAGTCGCGATATTACGCTCCGTGTATTTTTTACAGCGAGGAAACAACACATCGAGCGAAATAGTTAAAAAGCAATGATCCGACGGAGCACGCGGACGCGCCCGTCCGCGTTGCGTTTTTTTCCATTCGGCTACCTCATCTTTTTTTTTTTTTTTTTTTTTTTTTTTTCAGTTTTACGAGGGGAGAAGGGCAGAGCGCGCCTAGAATCGCTCGGGAATACTCGGCGAGGTAGTAGCTGGAATACAGTTATGACAAAAAGCGCCGCGGAAGAATGGAGCTGGATGGTTATAAAATAATTTCATTTCTCGCGCGTATAACTTCGAACTCTCTCGCACACTGACAGAATATGCATACAGAATGTTTCAGACAAGAATAAATTCTTTTAACCAGTTTTAAGTCACTTTTCTTGAAAGTTAAAAAATCCATGGAGATAATTACTTTGCTTGTTAATGACTTGCGCATTTCGTGATTATTAGAAATAGTTAATTAAAGTTTTTGCGCTGGGATAAAATGTAGCGAAAAAACTTGAGAAAAAAGCGTTTACTTATTTGTTATGTACACGTGTAATATCAATAAGAGTAAGAATAGCAAGAGAAAAGTATGATACATCTAACATACAACAATAACAGAAATAATAACAGAACTGTTTAACTTCGCCGTTTGCGCGCGCGCGCGCGCGCACGTTATATAATACATACAACATGCAGATACGTAGAAAAAAAACTGCGCGACGTGGAAACCGCGAAAGTTTTATTCTTGGCGCATTTTTCTGAACTTACGACACACGTAAAAAAAGCAACTTAATATCTGACGGAGCGCAATGCTCGCTCGAAAGAGACCGTCTTGAAAGAGTTAACTCGCGGTTTTAAAAGTTTTCGACCGCGTCACGGTCGAGCGTAACGCGGAGAACGGACAGAGGAAAAAGGAGGCGCGGGGATTGTCGATGGAAAAGCGATGAAGTACGCAAAGACATAGGAAAGAGAATATATGATGTCGGGCGTGTGGAAAATCGTCGGGCGTTCTTACGCGCTGATCGATATTTGCTTCACGTTTCACCCCTTTGGTACACGGTCTTTATCGGTGCCATTACCCATTGCATATATATATATACATGTACATTTCGCCCGGGATGTATATTGCCACGTTAATTGCGTCTGTTCTCACGAATTTACGGTTTAGACAGAGTCGATAAAACGGTTTCAACATAATGATTTATTATATCGCAGCTTCCGCACCAGTAACGATAAAATAAATATAAAATAACAAAGAAATGTGTTTACCGAGGCTGCTTTCGCCCGTCGTTATAAATCTCTATCAACATTCACAGATTTATTCAAAAATGTTATTCGCATTTCGCTCCGGAAAAATTGCGCAACCCGGAAAGTTTTTTTTTTTTCGGTTATCGCGCATTTTTTTGCCATTCTCGTTGGAGCACGTTGGTTTTTAAAAACACGCGCTCGAAAAGCCGCGCTGAGAAAAAATGTCCGCGCGAAGCACGCGAACGTTCGCTGTTTGTGACGATTATGTCGAGCTGTTAATACACCGCGGTTTCCGCCACGCAATTCACGTGGCACGTATTGGCGTTACGCCATTTTTGCGGGACAAAAAGGCCGCGTGATGGATGAAGTGCGCGCGAGCCGCCCTTACGCTGCAAAATTCATTTTATCCCCACGGCCGCGCCTCGGCACGGGGGGTAAAGCCGCAATGGTGTAAAACATTATTCTACATTACACTTCACGAGGTGGAGAACACTTGGTGAATTATTTCCGGCGGCTTCTTCTTGCCGAGTCCCGACGTCGGGAAAAGAGGAGGGAAAGAGGACGGCCAAGGGGTGCTCTCAGCACGCGTGGAATTGCAGCCGGCGGGGGTTGCCGCGCGAGTGCATTATTCGCCTGAATTATCGCGCGTTTAATGACCGGAGTTTCGGGGAAAACAAGATTTCAGACAATCTCTCTATGGCGCGCGAGCAGGTTGTCGTGTGTCCCGACGGTCTGTTGCACGTTGACTTTTACTACTAAATACAATAGATTAAATTTTCCGAACGAATTCTGTCATTTCGCTTTTCGTGAAAATTAATCAATTGTTCTCTTTATGACTTGTGAAAATGTGCGCCAAAACGTGTCGTAATTCGCGTCGTTAAACAGTTTCGCGTAAACAGAGAGAGCGTTCGTTATCGCGACAAAGAATGGTTTTCAATGAACGTAAAGAGAAGAAAAAGCAGCGCGCGTATTATCGTTGCACTTACTTTTTATACTTTTCTTGCGACGGAGTAATTTACCAAACGACACAACGACAGACGATGTGCTCGCACCTTGTAATAATAAAATACGTTATTACGCGCTTTCGTTCGCATTTTAACGTCGCGTCGCGATGAAGCGCGAAATTTATTATTGTTTGAGTTTGTACGGATTTTGTAGAGTTTTTTTTTTTAGTTCGGCTAATGCCAAGCAGCACATTACATTTTTCTCTATAATTCTATATTTTTCAAGCCGACTGTGTTATTCAACGCGAAACTGCCCGATGTTACATCAGAACCTCGTCGAGTCAGATAAATATATCTAGCAAAAGCAGGCGCGAGATCTGGCGAAAAATATTGGCGATGCTTATGATACGCCAAAACGTCGCGGTGAAGTGGTTTCGTGGATTTTTTCGGAAACGGGATAAAAAGAAGCGTATTCTCGTTTAGAGGGAGAAAGACGGCCTGACGGTCGAAGATTATTGATCCAGCTGGCGCTGATTCCGTGCCTGAAACGAGAAGAGTACGACGCTTTTTGTGCGTCCGTAAAACGTCGCCGAGCAATCTAGAAAAGGGCTGCGCCTGATTGAATCAAACCGGCGTCGGAGGTGACGTCGGAGGTGACGTCGTGCTCGCCGGAGACAGCGAGCTGATATTAATATGAAATTGCTCCCGTATAGTCCCTCTTGCGCCTTGGGGATACCTTATACGCAAAATTACTCCGAGTTATGGAAGCAATCAGGTATTTTCCAAGCCCCGCTGATTCGGTCGGGTCCGAAGAAAACTCGTGGGGATGACGCAATCAATTTCGCTTCGCAGAATGTAAAATATACATCTGCTGTTCTTATGTAGGAGCTACGACACGTGTCTCTTATAGAACGTCTATTTTATTATCAGTTATATACGTATATTGCTCGTAAAGATAATCTTACATGCACGCGTTGCCGTGAGATATATCCGAGACACATTCTTCCTTCGTGTTCGTGTAGATTTTACGTTCGTCGAGTAAAAGGTAAACGACGCAAAGCGCGAAGATAAAGATGCGCAACAAACAAGTTACATTTACTTATTAGCAATTTATGTTTTTAACGCGAGTCGCGCTTGTCAAGAGCGTTAATTATTCTCGCGAAAGCGGATTTGCCGGGTGTTATATATGCTTTGCGTTTTATACTTCAAAGCAGGCTCTTTCATTTTGCGATTATTATTTTGTTGTGGAACTTTTGCATTCGCAAGCGCGTCAAAGAGAGCCGCGATCAAATTTCACAGTTCTCGAGATATCAAATACATCTATATTTCTCTGAGAGAAATAAAACGGATTCTTCATTAAGAACTTTTTCTGCATTTTTTTTTTTTTTTTATTCCCCCGAACAAAAGAGACGCTTGACGATCTTAATAATGCGTCTTTGATATTCACGGATCGATTGACCGAATCCGGCGTTCTCGTCGCCTTTCTGTGGAAAACTTTTAAAGATCCCGTGGCGCGTTATACGGCAACGTTTCTCGTTTTTCGCCCGACCGTATTCAGGTCTCGTTTACTCGCATGCTTTCTTTCCTCCGAATGTCCTCATTTTTTTTCAACAGCATACACGTGCGCGCGCGAAGACGCCTGCACAGTTGGTTACCATAAAAGTTATAGTGGACAAATTGTATTTTCTCGTGCAAGTCCGAGTTAATTAAAATTCCGCCTAAGCATATCACACGTACTCTGCGAATTTACATTTCGTAAAATTTAATTTGTTTCTCCTTACGTACCTTACTTTGTACGTTCCTGTACCTCTTTGTTTTTTTAAATGTAAGTTCATACTTTTTCATGTCAAATATTAATTTTGTTGTTTACATCATTAGCAAAGGTTTACACACTGCGAGTTCTCGTGTCGGTGATTTAACAAAATTTTTATTTCTGCCGAGAAAATTTCACAAAGAAATAATTAACAATTGTTCGACTACGTTGACGTTTCACAATTGCTATCTTTCTATTTTATTTTGTCACAAGTCTCTACAGCGGGGAGTTAAAAGATGAAAGAATTTTGCATGATACTTTCGAGCTAAACTTAAAAAGTGTCTCGAGTCGTTTGCTGCGAAATCGAGCTGTTTTCCGTCAAGAGACGGTTTTCACTATATTGTTACTTTATCGCTCGCCTGTTACAAGTGTTGATGGTTAATCCGACGGAAAAACCGAGAACGAAGAGTGAAAAGACACCGCGCGCCAATCCCTCGGATCGTTTTGCACGAATATACGTTTCCACTTTTCTTAAGAAGAGAATATAAGATAGAGAAGAGTGACACGTCTCCGTGACCTTCTTATCGCGCGACGACGTTGCCACAAAATTCTCGGAGGGTGGTTGCGACAGAGACACGGGTGGTTTCCATACTACTTCTTTCATCTTACGGAAGAAAATTTAATTTTGCTCGCGTCAGTGCCGCACTGATATTGTGGCAGCGGTTTTTATACGATCCGAACAAAAAGCTATTCTTGATGAAAATACATCACCAAATATTACTTGTTTTTGCTGGCAAGATCTATGAAATAAGATATTCTTACATCTCTTTTAAATATTAGTATACATTTCTAAGTATAGAAAATAAATTTTTATTAAGTAAAGTAATTCAATATCGTTTTTTTTGTACAACTGCTATTTTTTACGAGGGTTTTTTTACAAGGAAACGTTCTCCAGCATTTGTATTAATTTATTGAAAAAAAAAAATTTATTATTAAACACGTAACTATTTAAACCGCCAAAGAAAACAGATTTCAAATAATTTACTGTCATTAAAATAGACACATGTATTCACATAGTGGTTACGCTGTTAATACACATGTCGCAATATTCGCTATTAGAAAGCTTCCACAAATTACGTGTTTGCGTACAAGTTACATACATATTTGCGAACCGCATTCATATACGCAAGCCGCGATTTGCCAAACGTCGAGTTAACGATCGCGGTTAATATCGTTTACCGCAAAAGCCGGAATATTCTGTTTCGATCAGAAATACAACTAAAAAAAAAAAAAACACAAAAAAATTAAATTGAGGTTGAGACATGGCAGTGTTTTTATTGTTCGCTCCGAGATGATCGACTCTTTCCTCTCATAGTCGCGGTCGTTATAACGAGCTTGGTCTCGAGAAACATGGCTGTCGTGCACTTACTCGATACAAATTCGTTTAATGGATGGAGCATTAGAGCGTACTTTTCAGAGTGCATTTTTTTCGGAAGAAACGCCGCGTTTGTTTTACATCACTTGACGCATCCGCACGTATTCCACGAAAAGCAATCGACGCTGATTGCGTTTTATGCACACGTAATAAAATTGTCACACATTACGATCTCATCGAGACAGAAGATATAGACGTAGCTATTATGCGTATCAAAATTTCTCGCGCGAACATTATTTTTCCCACGACTGCACACGACGAATTATATCTGCGGAACTTTATTATTTCATCTTTTGATCTTTCGCGGAGTGTGATATTCCACTTCTTGAATTCTCTTTGCTATTGTCTTGTGTTTTTCAGAGACGTTTCTGAGGAAAGATTATTATCAAAGGCGTTCACGCGCGTAGGTCATTGAGAGAGCTCTTTCTTAATCAAAAGTATCGTACTTCGTTATGTTCTATCTTCAACGTGACGGTACAATAGCGAAGTCCTGTTACTCGAGGCTCGAGTTAAACATACATGCTGTATGTGTATACATAGCATATACGTATATTTTATTGAAAGAAAAATGTAATTCCACATTGCAGAACGAAATTATGAGACGCACGGTAAATGAAGATTTCGACGTTTTTTATCAAATTAATCTCCGACGCGTGCGCTTTCGTCAACAGTTTGAAGTACACTCGAAAGAAGAATTGCTGAAAACGTGACGCGTTCTCCTAATTATCCACATTCATTTTTTTGTCTCTTTTTCTCTCTTTATATACTCAGCAAGATAAAATTACATCGGAATGATTGTTTTGTTCTCTTTTTTTCCACTAAAATCCGACACGAACAATAGAAATGATCATAATACCCGTCATAACCGTACAGTAAACACACGGTAGCTGTTATCGTGATCTTTTCCATATCCATGTACCGACCAAAACACCGCTTGTGCGCGTCTAACTCCTCTCTTAAATTAGCAAATAAATCTACTTCCGCCTAGCTCCCTTCGTCCGATGGAAACTACCTCTTGCCAGCGGGACTCCTCTCTTTTTCCACACATCCACATCCGTGTACTTTCAAATACCCAACTCATCATTGTCAGCGCGCGGCGCATGTTAGCCTGCGAACTCATCGATAGAACGAAGCATATTCGTCTTGTTCATCGATCTATTTTCATTCCCGAAACACCGCCCTACCGAATCAACGGAATAGCCTCGTTGCCGTGTGTGTGTGTGCGCGCGCGCGCCAAAAAAGAAGACGCGATCCATTTTCATTTTCCTCTTGCAACGCTCAACTCCAGTGTAACAACGCGTGCACAGCGAAAGATGTAAAAGAAAATAATAATAATTGCCACGTCGGACGCGAGCGCGAAAATATCTTGTCCATCGTGTTGATTAACGAAATTTCTGAAAGCCGCGCGCTTAGTTGTTGCTGTTTTTGCTAGCCCTTCAATAACGACCGTGCTTTCGCTGCGATGAAACTTCAACTCTCAACCGCTCCATGTGAGCAAATATTTGTTCTCCGCCCCGAAGAGTAATGATAACTTACGACGCGGTATGTGCGAATGTTATATAAACGCACGCAGTTGTTACCGTTTCCTCGCTACCACTTATCCGCCTTGTTCGTAATCAAAATACAGCGCGCTAAAAGTTGCCAGCATAAATGAAAAAACGCAAGTGCATTATGTAAAAACAAAACAAAAATAATTTTTGCAACACGTTGAAAAATTACTCAAACATAGGGTTGCCATCCGTCCTCTTTTCCCCGGACACTGTCTTTTTTTTTTTTTTTGTACTCTTTTTCCCCGGACACTTTATGGCAATCCTATTCAAACACCAAGTGTTCTTTCTCGCAGTTGACAATATACATATTGCAGTTGCAAAAAAATCGATCTCTTGACAAAAAAAGCGCGGTTCAATCGTTCGTCGAAACTGCGTTCGTGTCAGCTAGGTGACAGGTGACAAATTACGTCATGTCGTAATAATCGTGCGCCATTTTCGAATGTCACGGACAGATCTCGTTTTCAAAATATACCGAATGGGGGGTGTATAGCTATCGCGGCTGCAATCCGGACCGGGTCGTGTAGCGACGAAGTTGCCGTCGTCAAAGAAGTGGGACACTAAATAACAGAGAAGCAAATGGCTTGGGATAGAACTGGAAACGTTGCGCTTAAGACTCTCAAAGGAGCTCCGATTTAATTAGACGGAATAGCACCGGGCAGAAAGGGCGAGAGAGCAAGGGACGGAAGAAGAGAAAGCTCCTTCGCGATTTCCTCATCAGAAAGGTAAATGAATGGAGCGGTTTTCTTCGTCGGATGCAAGAACGTGCATCTGCATTTCCCTTTTAGCGTTTCCTAATAGATATTGTCAGCGTTTCTGCGCTATACATATATATATACAGCACGAAGTACTAATTAGGAACATTGGTACTCGTTTGTCGTGTGCCGATGGCTTTCTGAATGGCTCTTTGATTAGCTCTTTGATTCGACAGCAGGGGCGTTTTTATCGCGAATAATGCGACCTGATACTTCGGGTTGCTCGTTTACGGTACGTGCGTTGAAAGTACACGATCCCGAAGCCCCTTTACGCCTGTTTCGCTAGAAATGTTATTGCTCTACACGAGTGTCCCGTGATATCCCGTCGACTCGTAAAGACGGAGCAAAAATACGCTCCGGCAATACGGTTATTGCTATAAAACTGTGCGCGCAGTGTCATCGGAAATTACTATTACCAAACGTTGTTCCTCTCGTCAGCAAACCGACTGTTCGCGTTTCGAGTCGCGTTAAATTGCGAATGCCAAGGTGACTTGAGCGGAATTTCACGAGACGTGTTCGTGTCTCGGGGACTCGTCGTAGAATTTTCTTAATAATAGCAGTCTCACGTAGCGCGCACAGGGCAGCTGCGCGAATAAATTATCTCTTCGACGAGCTATTTAAAAGTCGAGAAAAAGTTCTTATTATCCCGAATCGAGAAGTGGCACATAGTCCGCGGAGAGAGAGAGAGAGACAGAGAGAGAAAGTCGAATAAGTGCTGAAGAAAATTGCTGACAACCGCAGACGCGTGTCGTCGCGATAAGATGGCGGGAAAATCTTAAACTTATAAGCCTCTTAAAAGCTTTGCCGTTTAATTAAATGGGCGCGGAAATATATATAAGAGAAGATTCTTTTCTATTATTTTATATACATCCAACGTATTGCCGAGCAAAGTTCGAGAAGTCGCTGCCGAAGTGCAATTTGCCCGTCGCCGGTTTAACGCTACTTTCCTCGACCTGAAACTTGTATTTTCGAGGGTGGTTCATAAAGGAATCGCATAGTTAGCGCTAAATGCGGTTATATCGTTCCCACTTCTCAGCAAAATTTCTAAAGAGTCGAGCGGTTTCTGAATAACCGTGAGAGACCTCCCGTCTCTATGTATATATTGCACACACGCACATACACACACACACATTATATATGTATAGGCGCCGTCGTTGGACGACGACCGACACGACGGAGAAACCGTTTTCCCGGAAAATATTGCGCCGGGCATTCGTATTCCCAATGTAAACTCTTTGGGATGCAAATTTTCCTTTCCTGCGTCTGTTCGTATCAGACTCACGATATGATAAAGAAACGCATATCGAGATGAACCTTCCTTTTCCTGCTATGCCCGCCGATTCGTTTTACCTTCTGCATCGTCTGTTTCTCTGACATCAAAAAATTCCCACGAATGCATAAACGCATATTGCAAAATGAAGCCCGCTCGTGCAGCTAATGTCAGTAAATGCGTCGACAAATTTACTTTATGCAGAACGATGAGGAACATTGAGAAAAACTTTCCAAGCTTTCGCTAATGTGTTTCAGTGGATTCCCATTCGTTTCTCTCTCTCTCTTTCTCTTTTACATGTTCTTTGAGTTCTTTACGCTTTTATATTCGTCTTGTATCCTTTTGTGCGATCATATATTACTTCGTGAATGACATAAAGAAGGATCGATCGCGCACGGCTATATTTGCCGTCAATTCGTCAAGATTCATACAGAGAACATACATAGAAATAACGTTGATCTATCAATGCCTTCAGCCTCAGCTAAATTTCTCTACTGAAATATCAAATCGCGTTTTGTGTTTCAAACGTTTCAAAAGAAATTAGAAAATCGATCTGTAATAAGATTATTTCGATGTATACTTTCAATTTTTGTACTCAATAAAACAAAACGATCGATGTCTCGGTTTTCAGCACGATTGCAGAAATATGAATACGAGACTTTTTTACTAATTATTTTTTTAGTCTCATAAAAACGCTGATATTTTAATTACGCGCAGTTGGTCCGATATCTATATAATTTTTTATTAAATAATTTTAATATCGAAGATTTAAAGAAAAAGGGTAGATGCGGAATAATATGCGTTTTAAATTGCATTTCTTGTTCAAGACAGGATACCATCCGCGTGTAAATTATAGAACGGAAGCGCTTTACATCGCGCTTCGGGAAAATGAAATGGAGAGATTTCTTATAAGCCGGAAGACTACGATGTTCCGAGGCAATAGGAAATATTGATATCGAAAGGAAGGAAAATACGATCGAGTTGAGAGAATCGAGTTTCTTTTCTTTTTCCTGGAGAGAGAGAGAGAGAGAGAGAGAGAGAGAGAGAGAGAGAGAGAGAGAGAGAGAGAGAAAAAAAAAAACGGTCTCATTACAGAGACTAACGGCACAGTAGTTTTGTACCTATACTGTATGAACGATGAATTCTTTCCTTTCCTCTATATTTCTCATTTGTTACCTCGAAGCCAGTCTCGAAACATTTCGCTAAAGTATGTCAAAGTTGTATTTTTTTTACAGCTGCCAATATATTTCGAATTTCCATGTCCGTCCGCTTGTACGAAATATTTCAACAAACTTTCGCAATCGCTCAATGGAGAGCGTTAAATCGTTGCTCTGCACATACGTTCGCATACATTGACAAACAGAACGATATCTCATCTGTAACAAATTTTCCTACGGGTCGAGTCGACTACAATTATGAAGGCAATTTTTTCTCGAAAGTAGATACTTTCTATTATTTTACAACGACACGCAGCGGTAGTCTTCTTCTCACTTGTTGAGTGCGAAAAAAGCTCGCCGGTAGAATTGCAGACGTGAAATATTCACTTTTCTCTTACAAGCGAGCTCACACATCCTTCTTCGTCGGTGATGCTCGCGCGCCGCCTTCGTGCAGCCGCGATGAAAGATGTTACGATCGGAGACCGTCATCGGCTCGCACGGCTGATCCCGTTATAAATTTCGAATTCGTTGGCGGAACGCAGCCATATTTCCCGCGGGCGGAGAAAAAGCTCGTTTGATATTGGCGAACACCGTAAATTGCACTTTGATATATCATGACGCGACCGGTGGATATTGCGCGCGCAACGTTATTCTCCGTCTGATCTATGTGCGCGATTGCCGCCGGCGAGACTTTTTGAAACACACGCGCGCACACACACACACACAAATAAAAAACGCCTGACAAGGTGGAAACAAAAATATTTGCACCGCGGATTCCGGACCGGTGATAACGCGCGACGGTTATCGATCTGCGTTAAACCGCGACCACTGCGATTTGATGAATTTTCACTCTGACGGAAAATCTATTAGCCGTACCATAAATCAAAGAACGTTTACTCGGCACTCTCAGCCGCGGGGTCTGCGAATTCCCTCTCCATCCGCCTTGGGTTAACCGCTGTAAGCGGGCGTATTACGTTGTAGTTATTCCTTCGTTGCCGAGAGGGTTGTACACGTATACCTACTGCAAACGGTAAACGAGCGAAATACCTTCGTCACGCTTTGCAGTTTACAAAATGATTAATATATTACAAGATGGTCTACCGTGTCGGGGAAATTAAGTTAATTCAGACGTGAAGAGAGGAGAATTGTGTAAAAGCGTAACTTCATTTCTCGAGAGTAAACGAGATGTGAGATGAGGTGCCAATTCGAACTTACTCAATTACACTTTATGAAAATATTAATAGTTTACGGGCGGAAAATGTGCGCTCTATTCAAATTTGGCGATTTAATTATTTTCAACAACTTTGGTTCCCCCAGAGATGATTAATCTCTCACATCGTCATCGAGCTTCTGCGAAAGTGATGTCCACAACTGGGTCATTTGTGTGGAAGGGAGACGCGTGACGCAATTTGGCAAGTTAGTATATTTAATTAAACGAGCGCAGCCAATTAATTAAGCACCTCTTAAAGTATAATCCGTCTTCCCAGGCGGCGGTCCTGTACCTCCACAAAAATGTTATTAGCGCGGAAAATTTATGACCTCTCCTCTGACTCCGTAAACAATACAAGACTCCGCGTTATTGTCATAGGCAGTATAAATCTTTCAATTATAAAATAACATAAAGCGCTGATTGGCTTAGATAATTTATTCGTACACCTTGTCGTCTTTGTATAACCGGATTAAAATTCGAACACTGTATTTTAAACAGCGACGATGTTGAGCGGCTCGACAATGACGACGGCGAGAACGTATGCGGGCTAAATTACGGCGTCGCCGTATTTAGGGCGACGGCTCTAATTAATTAAGTATCTCGGAAGAAAATTCGTCTTCCCCGAGGCTTTGTAACGCGGTGCTTTGCGGAAGCACTTAGAAAACTTAATAGCACGGACGGAAAAAGCGCTCTTTGTCCGCCGTCCGTTGACTCGCTCGTCGTACAATACGCAGCGAATTTTCCGCGAATTTATTTGCCATTAATCGCCAACTTGGATTTCTCTATTGTTTGTATCGGTCGTAAAATCGCGATGTCCCGATCGGGACGCGCGGCTACGACGAATCGCACAGTGCGCGTTATCGAAACGTACCTATTATTGAATATGCTCGCGCGGACTTCGCTCCGGCGCCTCCGGGATAAAAGTTTGCATTTCTGAATACCTACCAATACCGTCGGCGAAAGTTCATTCCACCTCCTCCTTCTCCTCCTTCTACTTCGTCATTCTTTTCCCCACTGGAGCACCTACTTGTAAGCGTCTTATCGAAGGCGTTACTTCGGAATGAACTTCCGATCGGATCGGAGATTTTGGTGGGAGCAAAAAAGCACATCGAGCGCGGTCGCGGTGCGGGTCGACGGGGATTTGGTCTTTTTTACGACAAAGAGCGACGACGTTTCCTAATCCGTTAGAGTAACGATTCTCTCCAGAGATCAATGATAATGAGGGTTCTATGAATTGCCTCGGGTTTTAAAAATTGAGGTCAGTAAAATTAGATATGTGTACGAGATATATATATATGTATGTGAGAGAACATTCTCTACTTAATATCAACGTAGCAATTATCTTTACAAAAATTGTGATTATTTATTAAAACTTAAATGTAAAATGTAGATATTATACTTTTAAGTAGGGGATTCATTATCAGTCGTAGAAAATATAAGTGATCGTTTTTTTTACACTTTGCATAAAAAAAGAAACGCGCGTTTGTTCATCTAAATAATAATCGTTGTACTGATTGTTAAGATGTCAACGATATACACTCGAAGCCGATTTGTGCTAGCAGTTTCGAAAACTTGAAATTATCTTTCTGATATGTCGTTAGTTCGATATTAAATTAGAAACTACTAAACAATATAAAGTTATGTTCTCCGTTGTAAGACCTACGGTCCAATTGGCAGTTAATATTGACTTATCCTCCAAGATACTGCAGCACAAATGTTCTCGAAGAAGTTTCCTTGATGGATACTTGCTTGGAGACCGTAGCGATTTTGTTTTATTGTTCCATTACCTCTTCAAGGAATATAAGATGCTTCGATAAAGGAAGCTTTTGATGTATTTATTGCATCTTGTGCGAAAGTACTCGGTCTACTTTTTCTCTGTTTTCTTTCGTGTTTTCGACATTTCCGAAAGTTGCGCATGCTTTACCAACCTTTCAATTTCCAGTGCCATTACGGATAATGGTTGCATTTGTAAATATACGTGTATTACGCAAGTCGAAATCGATTAGAGACGATACGATGCACTTTGCAATATTTGAACGGAGGGATAACGTCCTCGCGAATACAAGCAACGGACTTGTATTTTGTACCGGATCTATATTCTCGAGTTCTAACGTCGCACATGCCGTTCTTAAATCCGTATCAAAGAGAAATCGAAACGTCGCGCCCACAAGCGTCTCAAACGAGCGTTTTATCCACTGGTGACGGAAATGCCGCATCGTTAGCTAAACTTAATCCTACGACGCAAATATTGAAGGCGAATACGAAATTACGGATACCGCGACGAGGCGAAGCCAGCTTTCGATCTTAAGCAGACGGTCGTTTGAATAAAACATCAATTCCCTCCCGAGTAAACGTGAGGGTCGTCGCGACGACGTATCGAGTTTTACAATTTACGTCCTGCATACTTAACCGGCGTTCTCATGTATAAATTATGGTTAATCGTATTAGGTGGCAGTCGTGGAGACTAGGACCTGATTCGGAGAGAACGCCGTTCGAACATGATTAACGTTCAATAACGAGCTTTCAAAGATAACGCGATAAACGCCAAATCGCCCGACAACGGATCAGAAACACGAATTATCTCGGTCACAGGGAGATTTTATCGCTCGTCAACAAGAATCGATTTATGGGAATTAGCGAGAATGCGAGATACATACTAGTGTTTCTCGACATCGACGCGTAGTCGAAGCACGCGATAGTCGGAGAGAAATACTGTTTAATTTAAGAGAGATTATCGACATACGGATTATTATACTTTTGTATATTTTGTGGCACACACACAGATACACGTATACACGTGTGCACGTTGATTTCGCCCCGCGGGGCTCCCTTGTGTTTTCTTTTTCTCATTTTCGAGCCTTCTGCCACTTGAACTACGAACATCTGCGATTTTCAATTTCCTAATGGATATGTGCGGTAGCAGCACGTTACTCAGAGCTACGATCATTCAACTTGGGTGATTGAAAATTGCGGGTGCAAAGCGTATCAAGGAATCGATCCGTTGACTGAGCCACTCAATAACACATATCCTTTTTTTGTAATGCACGTTGCTTACGTCATAGAAGGAGTTTTGTATAAAAGTACATTACGGTCATGTAGACATAATTACTTTCTGTTTTGAGAATTCAATTATGTATACGTGACCTGTAGACATCATTTGTCGTATTAAAATGCAAGTTTAGAGAACACGGGAACAGAATAAAATGTATTAAATAAATAAAACTTGTTGACGGTACACGTTACGTATTCGCTTTTACCCGAGAGTAAAGTTTTTCACAAAGTTTCACCGTTTTTCAGTAAATTGTTTAGTCGCGTTTGCGAGGCATCACTTTGTTTGAATAAAACAAAGATATAAAACCTTATTAACGTCACATTATCGTGTCTTCATGTTCATTCGCCTCTGCAGAGAGAATGCATCAGAGATATACGCGACGTATAACGCCGTGGCAGATGACGCATGATGAAGCACATACCTAAACGCGAGCAAAACGCAAGCACCTTGACAGAGACGTGTATGGTCCAGAGTAATGGATATAAATATACATCTCGGTGTATTATTTAATAAAAACACTACGGCTTCTTCTGCGAGGAAGAAAGCTTTGATGTACGCGCGTGTGTACATTTTGTTTGTCTCTATGAACGAAGGCCATCGTCAAAGCGCAAAACTTTTACAAGTCCTTTTCCAGAATTATTCTGTCTGTAACGTTACTTTAATCCAGTATCGTTGTTAATGTAAAAATAATAGAGAAAATGAAAGAGAAAGAGAAAAACTTCACGTAAAATTGACATAATTCGCAATATTCCGACATCGATATGAAATATAGGCCAATTTCTCTCGGGGCTATTTGCTACTTTGCCCAAGTGTTTTTCTGCAATTATGGTCAGTCAATAATCTACTAAAGGGCAAGAAGAATAATAAATGCTTTCATACACACGAGTATACGAAATCGATCGCGGTAATCAAAACGAGTTTAACACTCGGCTGCGATTTAAAGGGCTCTCAGATCCGGTCTAATAAAACAGATCGGCCGCAAATAATGCGTCTTGCGGCTAGGGTAAAATCAGTTGCATAAGATTTTACGAGACTCGGGAGAAAACGTGCTGATGCGAGTGCCAGAGCTGGAAAGAGCGCGGTTGTAAAAGCGTCTCTTCGAACAAGGTGTCCCCGGCGCGATATTACAGCTCTGCTGCATCCACGTTTATGGCGCACGACTAAATAATGCGTCTTGATGCGATTGTTTTTCTCAATTTGCAAAATCGCATATGTACTCGCACGTTATATGTTGGAATTTTCAAAAACATGCAGAGCGTGTGATGTAATACTTACATGTGATTGTGCGTGTAATAATTATATCAATAATAATTGGTAACACTGTGTCAACAAGTGCATTCAGATT
>QVNV01002198.1:0-34809 GCA_014825455.1 Pseudomyrmex pallidus
TTATTTTTTATTCTGTACAATTGTTTTTATGCTAATTTAAAAATGTATTGATTCACTGCGCTTAAGGGGAACTGCTTCCCGGAGCGCCTAACAAATAAAGCATTATCTATCTATCTATCTATCTATCTCTCTTTCTCTCCTGGCCCTCTCTTCGTCTACTTCGCGTCTATACCACGAGCCGCCCAGAGCGACGATTTTCTGTTTAAGTGCCGCGAACACGCACACACACGGACCGTTCTTCGCTCACGGGAAGAGATAACGCGTCGTTAGATTAATAATCGGCAATTTGCGCACGCCCGGAAAGAACGCCCGGCGTCGTTCCTCTCTCTCTCTCCGCTCCCTCAAATCACCTCCAAGGTATGTGCGTGATGAATTGGGAATAACGCAAGCACCTACAGCGGGAAGAGATACGTGTTATGTTCTACATGTACGTCGAATAAAATTGAAAAGATTTCACGTTTCTCTTTTTCTTCCTTTTTGGACTTCTGAAACGCGCGTTAATTCTGCGCGAACCAATTGAGAGACTTTATTCTATTGCGCGACGATCCGGAAAAGTCGTCGGTCTCAGTGTCATTCGCGCGAAAACGCGCGTGTTTTATAAATGACAAGCTATTAGCTCGGGAGCGTATTTTACACACGCGCGCCCATTGCTTATATTTCCCATCCTCGAACTTCGATGGTGGACTTCGCGAAGTACGAGTTAACATTTAGCACCCATTCACGTTGACGCGCGACAGGCGCGCGCGCGCATTTATCCGGCGCGCCAGTTAATAATGCTATGCACCCAATTATCTTTATGACACGACGTCGAGGTGCGTGTCAACCGCGGCGCGGTAAAATTCCCAACTCGTGCAAAATTCCCCCGGAAAATCTTGACAGACGGTCTCACAATCCCGACGGTGGTCGGCAGCCGTCTAATCCGCGTGAAAAGCATTTGCGGCGAATTTGAAATGCGCGTATATAGCGCACATATGTACACGCGTGCGAGCACGTGCGTAAATATTATTCCCGCATATGTACGAGAGCAGTTTCGAAGAATTTTCGATGTCAAAATGAGACTCCCGATGTCGACCGACGACAAGGGATCGCGCGTCTGTCGGAACGCGCGTCTGTCTTTCTTGTGATAAGTTAATGATATTATCTTCATACAGCGCAGTACGACGCGCATCGACGACGTGCGCAATTATCTTACCCGATTAAATTACCCAATTATACCTACGACGTGGTTATAATCGGGACGCGCGCGTTAAAGGTAAAATCCTTCTACGGAGAAGATCCGGAGAAAATCTTGATGGGCGTTTCATTCCGCCGTTCTCACCCACGCGAATCCCGTGAAAAGCGTTACGTACACGTTAAAGTGCAGATAACGCAGAAAAAGTCGGTGAAGTAAAATTTTTCTTAAGTAACAGCGCGCTTTTTAAAATGTTGGGAGGTTTTGTTTGCTACTTCCAGCTGCGCTTTCTATATTTTACTCGAGAGACGTTTTACTCAAATTAAAAATAAAAAAAGAAAAATATAAAATTTAGTTCAAAACTGTATTTAATAAATTGGATGTTTGATCGAAAAGAGATAAGAATCATTCCGCTGCGTCATTTTATTGACGCTAAAAGACAATTTAATAACAAAGCTTCATCTCGTATTTATTCACGCACGTGCATCTCGCAATAATTAGCAACAGGCGGATAAATTATAATAATTCGATTCGCGTTTCGCCGACGGACGCGAAAAAAAATCTTGTCTTTTCGCGCTCAAACGAGTTAATGGCGCTCGCTTATAATAATTCCGCATAACGCGTTAAAGTTGCCTTCGGTGCGATCTGCCACGATTAAATTACCCAATTAACTCCTCGGACGTGGCGTCAAGGTAAAGTCGCCTACCGAGAGCGAGTCCACCAAGAAAGCTGAACCTTCGTCAGAGAAATAAATGCGTCCGGTACATGAATTTTTAGACACGTCATCGCAAATATCCACGCGAAAAATTAATCACTGTGTATTATTTCTTTAACGCGCCAATTAATTTTCCCGTAGGAAAAACGAATTTTCCGATAGAAGTTGTCGATATCATTTACTTTGTCGTTCGTGCGAGAGGCAAAGTTCGTGTAGAAAGTGAACGGTGCGGATTCTCCGTTCAGCCTTGGCCGCGAGAATAAATTCACGGTAAATCACGGACAAGGATATCTGTCGTGCACGCGCGCGTGCGCGCCGTAAGTCGCATTGTATGTTAATGGCAATTATTCCAAGGATAGCAATTGGCCCACGGCAACGGAATAATGACGCAAGTGCATCGCTCTTCCGTCGCGCGCGCGTCCGCCACACACACGCTAGTTAGGCGCAAAGATCTCGTCTTAAAGGGCACTCATGGTGGCGCCAGGATATCGCTTTAATGCGCCCATCCGCGAGCTCGGCCGACACCGGGAGAGGAAGAGCGGACACGTGTTAAGTACACGTTTAAATGACGACCGTCTTACAGCCCGTTCTCGAGCGATGCCCGAGAGCCTTACACGACGACCAAGCGCACACACCGACGTAAATCCTAAAAGATTACGCGCATTTGTTACTCCAACCGGAACGAACGTAATAACGCGCGACGTTGTCTTTTTTATTTTTCAACCTCGGGATCCCGGAATCCCGCTACAAGTTACCGAGATCTGGTTCTAGAAGAAGCCGCGCGAGTCAGTCGCGCGGAGGATCGATGATTCTCGCTTGAACGTGCGCGCGGCGATTCGTGAGAAAACCGCCGTGTTGCGCATTTACGAGTAATTTTGTGTCAAATGAGATAAAACGTAAAACGACGTAAAACGACGACGCGTGCGTGTTGTGAAAAACGGCAATTCTTTACGCAAACGGGTCTAAGACCGGAAGACAATTTTCTTCGTTTTATGGGAGCGGTAATTTGCACAAATCGCTAATTTGCATCGGCGAGACTGTTGAAAGAAAACGGATACATGAAGAAAAAAACGTGTGTATCGTGCAGAGCGCAGCTTACCGCAGTAATGAGTCAGAACGTGGAGGGTTCCAGCGTGGATGCGGCTGTCGCACCAGGAAGCGGCGTCGACCTGCGGCTCGAACAGAGAGAGATCGAGACCCTCCATGTCGCTCTCGCCGCAGGAATCGCTCAGAGGCTCGAAATTCGTCCCGTTCGTTCCCTCGTCCTCGTTCGCCAGCTCCTCGGATAGGTTCTCGCGGACGCCCGCGCGGCATCGGGGCGTCAACAACGCCATTTCTTCGATACGCACAGGCGTTCGAGAAAACCGCGCGCACGAAAACCGCAAAAGTCTCTTCTCGTGACGGCGTCTCGCTTAATAAGCACCGCGACGCACGCACTCGGTACTGAGACACCGAACTTTTCTCACGAAAATATATCTCTCGCGCAACATCAATTCTCATCCGCCTCGCCTCTTCTCTATCGTCGTTGCCGTAAAACCCGGGTCGTTGCGAGCCTCACCTTTTCATTTCGCTCGCGTTTTGCTCGGAGAATTGGTCGGATCTTTCGCGCGTTGGAAATGATAAATATTTGCTATTACGAGATGTAAGATATAAAGTGTTCTCCACCTTTCTCGCGGAAATTTTAACGCAATAACGTATATCTTGCTTTGTTTTCTCCTCTTTGTAGGTGTTCCGAGCAATTTTTATCGAGCAAAAATTACAATTTTTTTTAAATTTAAAGTTTAATCAACGCAAGAATCTGTCAATAAAAGTTTGGCGTGATATACAGGCGAGAACACTTTATCTTTGCAGATCGAATGTGTCGATTGTTCAAAATATTAAATTCGCTCGCACCGCGTTCATCCTTTCCATTACTTCCCTTTGCAGTTCGCATTCACTAACTAAGAAGTGAAGATTGACTTCTTTCAACATTTCTGAGAATTTTTTGCGTTCGCGCAATATGAGGCGTCCGTATTTAAGACGCGGTATCGGTCGTGGGTTTTAATCAGGCGTTCGCTTTTAATAGCTTTCATAAATTAAACCCACGCCGAACTAATAACCGTCATAATAACTCCTACCGACGCGCGCTGCCGATTTTTTTCCATAAGTCACGGGGGGGTTCTACCGAGCCAATTAGGCTCAATTTCTAATTACTTGCCGACTGCGAGATCGCGCAAAAAAGAATCAAGGTGGACCACTTGACTTTAATGTAAGTTCGTAAACATTCTAACGCGTCTCCTAATGAAGATGTTAATTACGCCTAGGCACAAATTCAGATTTATGCGCATTTATTGTGAAAATGTTTTTCTTTCAAGTCTATTTTCGATGTTAATTAATCTTCTTCAAATATTTCGTCAAATATTAAAGTCAAAAGAATCCCGCGATTAGTAAAAATAAATTTACAGATTTAAAAAATACAATAATTATATTTCGACAAATAACGCAAAAGTTTAAAAAAAAAAAAAAAAAAAACATTCTACGTCAACCGGCAACATGTAACCCAGAATTAAGACGCGCAGGCGTGTGTACAAATTAATTGAGAGCGACAGACAGGCGCGACAGCTTGTAATTTTCGATCTGGTCTACTTGTGTATGAATTCATTGAGCATGACACAGTCGTTCGTATGAGATGTCAAACGCGTGCCGCGAGGCGACACGCGCGAGAACGAAAGCGGAGATTGGTCCCGTCGCGTTCTCCCGGCGCCGCTTTCTCGGGCAAACGGCCAGCCCCCCAAGTAACCTGTCGTTACGACGAATCCCTCAAGTTCAAGATCGCGATGAAAGAACTCACTTTCTCACCGTTATTACCCGCTCATTATTATTACGATGCGTATGTGGAACGGGCGAGTCGCAAATTGCCGTTGTTCACGCGCGTTAAAACCAACTTTTACTTTACGCTCATGGGAGTCGATTCACTTTTCGCGAATTATGGAATAATTACTTGTATAATGAATGTGAATGTTTATAAATTAACTTGTTTAATTATTCAGACAAAATCTGTCGTAAACTTCCGCGAGAAATCTCAACTTTTTACACCGTATTTTTACCGCGTATTTTTTACACCTTGTTTCTTGCAAGTGTGTGAAAAGTTTTTTTTAACGATAATGTGAATTATAGATGTACGTGAAAAAATTGGATGTTCTGAACAGGAGAGACCGGGCTGAAAACAAGCTGAGGGCGCGAAAGGGTTAAATGAGAGTGAGACATTAATTATCTCGCGCGCGTGAGTCGGATGTAAATTATGACGCTGCCGACGGTTCGCTAACTCTCTCTCTCTCTCTCTCTCTTCTCTCTGTACGCATCAATAAATTATTTACGCGATATTTGCGCGATGCGACTTCCTGCCGGACCGGCGAATTAAAGGTGAAAAAACCAGTTTCGCGAGTGAAAAAATGAAAAGAGAGAGGAAAATGTTAAGGACGGTGACGTGAGGAATTCCCATACGACGTATTTATACGTATCCGACGAACGTCTAATACGCAATCGTTAGTCATGTACACATGCGAAGGACGCGCTCCGTCCGGTCTGCGAATCCTCGCGCAGCGCGCATCATGTCGTTGACCCGTTTTCAAGGAACTTCTCGTGGCAACCAGGATGTTCCGTCAGATCATTAACTTATTACGTCATGTGGAATATCGGAGAGAGAGAGAGACAGCGAATATATTGCTCTTCAAATTTTTTTCAAAGTTCCCTTCCGGTTGCAACAATTTGTTCATTCAGAAACTGGTTCTGATATAAACGGAAAGTTTCTAAATATATTCATCCGCGATTACTCACACATCGTTCACACATCGCGTTGGTCAGCCTTGACATTCGCGAAACTCTTGCCCACGCAGAGGAAAATGTCTCTCAATGCAATCTCTGTCGAGATATTTGCAATTTTGATGCACTCTTCTATGAACTGGTTTGATGAAGAGAGTCGTCAATCGAATAAGCGTCGGGAAAGTCATCGGTAAACAAAAAGAGCTCATTGAACAGAGGATACTCCGCGATATTCGAACATATCGTGCAATTAACTCCCGAGACTTGCTTACTCATCGGTCAACAATTAAGTTATTTATCCCGCAGCGGCGATCGTATCATCGGTGATGATGCGAGGAACAGATGGAAGAGCGTTGCGCTCTCTCGCCCGTTATTTCCCGAACCGAATTTCGTCGATTTCACGATGCGATCGAAAGCCCGAAGCGCTTCTCCGATCGCGATTGATTATCGTCCGCAATTTGCGGGAACGAACCGGCCGCATTTCCGTTCGTGCGCCGAATTTATCGCGTGTCCGTGTGTGTGTGCGTGCGTGGATCCCCGAGATCACGCTCCGTTCCGCGGCGATCGCGCCGAAGATCACGGGCGCGTGAACTGGTTTCGCGCGCGCGTACCGAGTAGAGCGAGCAGAGGGCAGGAAGAAAGACGAGAAGGAACGAGAACGAGCGAGAAAGGAAGGAAAAGAGGAGGAAAAAGGAAAGCGACCGGCGGCGGCCCGAGGAGAGGTCGTTCGCATCCCAGAGTTCGAAGTTAGCGAACGAAAAAACGTGTACCCTAATCGTGTTTCGTGACTACGACGTACAATTCGTTGCCCTCTGTTTCGCTCCTTTCCCCCTGCGCGTTCTGTAACGCGCGCGAAAAAAAGAACGTGTGATGCGCGAACGGAGAGAAAAATTGCCGAATCGCACGAAACTTCTCGCAAAGCCGAAAGACGGAAATTACCGATAGCAATTTTGCTGCCAGAGAGAGATGTCTATTAATTTAGCTAATTAATTGCGGCGAAAACGATGTTCTCCCGAGGTTACTCGGAAACGAGCCGAGTGTAGAGACGCGCCAAGAATCGTGTTGTGTAACGCGATTGTCTCGCGGCGAGAGTAATTGTCTTCGGTCTTGCCAAAGCTTCAATTACGGATCCATTCTCGCGCAAATTGTTCCGATTGACACGCACGGAACCAATCGTGCAAAATAAGATTTTTTTTTTTTCAACTCCCATCTCATAATTACCCATCGGTCGATTAATTTGACCGAGCGATGTTTTACGGCAATTTCGCCATTTCCGGCGACGGTCCGAAGCCGACAATTGGAAGCATCACGTCGAAACACTTCCTCCTTTCCCCTATTTTACACACGATCCGAGTCGACCGATCATCGTCTGACACTCGCATTAACATCACCTCCGTAACGTCGGACAGGGATCATTATCGCAATCTCTTTCGATGCGTTATATAACGCGCGAACGAACGGCGCGACCCGGGATCAAATATATGGCTCCCTATAATTTCAGGTGCGATAATGTTGAGGTGTAATACATCTTGCAAAGTTATCTCATTACGCGGAGAGAACGCGTTATTGCTTGTATAGGAAAGGAGCGTGAGAAGTGTTTAACAATACACAGCTGCGGAGAGAGTTTAAAGTGAGTGATTTTAATTCACTTTCGGAATTAAAAAATGTCAACGAAAAAATAACACACGTACAAATATGTGTTTCTCTCGAACTTTTTTCTCACACAACTCCTTCTATTTCTTTATTTCCGTGAGAGATAGCAGTCCGGAAATGTTTCTCCCGACCTTCCTCCGATATATCTGCGAACGTTTTCATCTTTCTCGTCGTTCGCAATCTTCCAACGACTCTTCTCTTGAAAAGAAATGAAAAAAACAAAAAAAAACACGCGAGTATCCAATACCTTGGCGGTCGGTCGCAGGTGCATCGTCGAGGAACGCGTTGCCGACCGAAATACAACGCCTGGGCGCGCGACCCTTACGTCGTAAAAAGGTCGGCGTCGTAAAGCCGAGAGGAGAGAGGAGGGAAAAAGGATGCCGCTGGGATACATATTTCGTGGCCGTTGATACGCGCGGACTCGGGCGCGCGAACCCTGACATTTTCACGATGAGGCCACGGGAAGACGGCCACGAGGGCGACCTCAAGCGAGAGCATCCGCACGGAGAGAGAGAGAGATCCGCGGTTCCGGTTACCATGAGAACACAGCGTGCACAGTTGCCTACTCACGGCGAAAGCCGAGGAGATGATCCGAGGCAGGTGGGAGGAGAAGAAGTGAGGAGAGAAGAGGACGGCCACGAGAGAGAAGCGAAGTGCCTACTTACGACAACCGCGATCCCCTCGTAAACATCGGACGGCGAGACGGCTCCTGGGAATCCGTGCGCGCGCGAGCGAGCGCGCGGCGAGAGAACAAGGATACCAGGTGCAGCGGTACCGATAACGACCGCGATCGGCGGGAGGCACACACACCGGCGCGTAACGGGGAGAAGGATATCTCTTCAGGCATTCTCGTCATTTTTGCCGGCGCGGCGCGGCTCACCGATCGGAGCCCGGGATGTAATTGCCTCGAACTTTACGGATAATTGAGCGAACCGACGCGCGTCGGGACACGCGTTATTAATTACGGACGCGCGACCGTGGCGCGTTACACCGCGCGCGCTAATGATGCCCGCGGCATCGCGCGCGGATGAAATTAAATCCATGAAAGTTGATAGGGAGACGTTGATTGGTGAGCCGCGATGATCCCCTCCCGGATTATGGATATAGTCGCCTCGCTTCGATATTCCCAGTTTTCAAGTGAAATTCTTCAACGCGCGATATAAACGCCCGATATATAACGTATACTATATTGTTGTAACTTTTAATTACCGGTCGTTCGGTTAACGATTGCGTGTTATTTTGCAGCGCAATTCCGACGTTATATGCGATACGCGCGCGCGCAGCGTTTCGGAATTTGCGCACCGCGTGAAGTTTTCGCGCTTCGGGAACACAACGCTAATTATAAACGAACGTCGCGCGACTAAGAAAAGCAAAGTGTCGCGTAGGCAAATAATGCAGATTGCAACGGGATTATTCATGCGCGTCGCGTAGATGACGCTAATTTAAATTCGCAAGAGTGCTTTCTGCGAAAGCGTGTTACGTCTCGACTAAGTAAGTCGGTTATGCGGTCTATCGGCAGAGGGGAATGCGAGCAACAGCTCCACCGATGTTGTACGCGGGCACAACAGACGAGAGAAGAGAAGCGAAGAGACAGAAGAGAAGTCGGAGCGGGCGCAAAAAGGACGGAGCGAGAGAGAAGAGCGAGATCGAATCAGCTGGTAGAGGAAAGCCGCCTTGAACCGGCGAGTTCAACGGAGTACTTTCTTAAATCAAGGATACGGGAAAGATTTGTCAGAGACGATGCCGACGACGCCGCGCTATTTGTTGCTCGGACATCGCTCGAACGAAACCTCGCGCGCGAGATGGGAAATTGGCAAAACCGCGGCGAAACTCGTGCGAGAGAGAGAGAAAGAGAGAGAGAGAGATTCTTCTTCAGTTTCTTGCGACGTATAATTGAGGATAGACAATTTTTGCTTACAAGCGAAGCGCCGGATTAAATTAGCCGTAAATAAATTAGCGCGCTGCGATCTTAAAAACCTCGCGCCGAGGATAAAAAGATCCAATCCTTTTTTCGTTTCTTCAAATAAAATATGAAACACACCGCACACAACACATTATCACAGAGCGAAATAACATTTTATTCGACTTTTATTATATAAATCAGCACCGGCAAAGCGCAGTCAGACGCTGTGAACGTGCTCGAAATAACGAACACAGTAGCCCTTTCCGTCGGGGGCTCCCACACATTTCGCGTATCGAACGATCGATTTTCGATCCGCGGCAACGAACGAGGATAATTCCGGCGCAAAGAGCGTAATCAAGAACGTCCGAGTCTGTAATTTCGTCGTGGGGATGGGCTTTAAGACGAGGGGAAAGAGAATGCTCTCCGATCTCCGTGATACGGGTTTGTCGAAACGAGGATTGCCGTTCGATTGATCAAAAGCGACGACCGGCGCGCTTGGACCACCGAGTAATTTGTCGTCGGAAGCACGTCAGTGGTTCGCGTAGCTCGGCCCAAACTTATCTCTTCGTCACTCTCTCATCTCTTCTCTTACGAGTTTCACGACGACCGCGGATTCCCATTCATCGCGACCGCGACCACGTCGGACTTTATCGGAAATTCACTACTAACTCCGAGTGTAATGGAAGCGCAATGGCGACATTATACACAGTCAAGGTGTAGGAACTTCGCGCGACCAAGTGATTCTAACATTTTCCAACGCGCTCGATCAAACCGAAGACAAGAAACCGCAACCAAATGGACCTTCGTTTTCTTGGACATTTTTTTCGAATTTGGTGGAGAATATTTCTTTGCTTTTTTAATTAGCGTAATGAATGATGAACGGAGGATTAAGGAGAGGAATTAACTGAGAGAGAGAGAGAGAGAGAAGTAACCTGCGTTGGATGTTGAAAGAAATTGAAGATGAAACAACGAGTTGCGCGGAATTATTACATTTTGTCGTAATTCGCGCAAGATCGCAAGATGCAAAAAGAAGCACCGAGATGACGTGCGCACGAGGAATGTTTCCCATTGTTTTCTCAGAAAAAGGCACGCGGAGAAAGAGAGAGTTTCAAATTTTTCTTATGACCGCGCAAAAAAAAGATTCACCTCCCTTTTGCGCACTTTGTACATCATCATCATCGAAGGGTTTGCGCCGCGCGAAGCTGCGTCTAACGACTGTGATGCGGAGTAAAGTGTACCGAATAAGACTTCAACAATGGCCGGGGCATAGACCCGCGAGTTTCTTGCAACATCGATCTTGAAGTCCGGGACTCCGTGCCCGGGGGTTCAAGGGCTTATTACGATCTGTCTTACCTTGAGAACGGCGCGGGCAATTCAACTTTTTTTCGCGCGGCGGTAAAGTCACTGTTTCGCGATGACGATCTTTCTCGGATACTCCGAACGTAATAACGTGAAATTGCCGCTTTTTTTTTTACGCGGTCGGATATCGTCGATAGTAAGAAACAATCGCCACAACGAAATTCCTGAGTTTACTTTGTTTACAAAAACAAAACTTTCGATATAAGTGTGCGAGAAATTAATTACTTGTCGAATTATTATTGAAATGTAAAAGTCGACGCGATTTTTAACAGAAAACTAAATTTGCAACTCTACTTTGAAATTGCTATGAATATTACATCGAGCGATATTTATTGCAAAACTGACTAACTTGCACAGAGTAAAAAGGAACAAAACTATGGCAAAATCATCTAACTCGAAGATTGCAAAGCTTAATAATAACTTTCTCATACGAAAAATAGAACCGGCACACGATATCGCGTGATGCAGATTCTATATGCAGATTGCTCATTTCTTGACGAAACAAAAAATCAAAATAAAAAATCGCGCGACGTACATCCAGCGGGGTAAAAGCCCCATCGAGACGAAAACAAAACTCATCTCGGACTTGTAGGAAGAATAGAGAAAGTTACTAAATAACCGTAGTCCAAATCGTTTTTAAGCTGTTTTAATTTTTTTACGACACTTGGATAAGTAAAACGCGAAATAAACCGAGTTTCCGAGTTTAAGGAATTAAGAATAGCAAGTCGTTTAAAAGAATTGTCCGCGGAATAAAAGGAAATTTAAGTATAATATCGCTAAGTACCGGCGCAAAATAATTAACTGCCGCGCGTCTTTCTCTTTCTCTCTCTCTCTCTCTCGCAAACACATTATACGTTTGTACACGGCAAGAGTTTTGCGTGGCTCGCAATTTTCTTCCCCGAAGGATAACAGCGGCGGACTTTTGCGAAAACATTCGTCGCGACGTGGCGAGAATCCCGAATCTCTGAAAACGGTCGGCAAATATAAAACGCGCGCGCGCACACATGAGACAAAGCGGCGAGGGTTTACACGCGTCTAGTGATACCTCTGCCGGCCGACCGGCTTTATCTATACATTTAATTATGCAAAATTTCACAAAAGTTGTTTGTCGGTGCAAACTCTGCGATCCTCCCCCTCCCACGTTATTCCACCACAGCTGCGTGTCCGAATTCGCGAGCGTGACAAAAACTAGATTTAGCCCTATTCGCGCCGCGCGTCATTAAGAATTATTAATGAGGCTAAATTGTGCTTCTATTCTCATGATTGTAAAACGCGCGGCGATATTGCGGCAATTATACAGTATATTATTATGTACGCGGCAAAATTTTAACGCTCTTGTTCGCGCGGGTTTGCGAATGTATGTTAAATTGATCGTAATATTGCTTACGTACATGTATGCGCAGCGAGGCAATTAACGAACGCTGTTATTGTAAATGCACATGTAATTATAATTTAATTGTCTAAACTCTAGGCGCGCTCAACTATTGCCAATTAATGTTTGCAGATAAAATATATTGAATTGAATTTGAGAAACGTAGAGAAAATGACTAAAAAATAAAGTAATAAGAAAAGTGTTGGGAGACGCAACAACGTCGATTAATCGCCCATCTTTTAATTAAACCTCGTTCTCTGTGTGCAAATAGAGCTGCAATAAGACAAGAGGTTGGCGAATCGCTAAGTTGGGATTAGTTAGACTTAGACGCTCTGCGCAACATGGCCTAAGAGTTGAGAATTCATTACTGACTCCGGAAACATGTATATATACACACAGAACTGCGTTTGCTATTAACAGTTCGCTTGGTTGTCTCCGTTTAAGTTATATTTACATCTATCACGAAAGAGAAAAAGAGAGAGAGAGAGAGAGAAATTCAATCAACCGATAGTAGCCATTTCTCGGTTTTTAACCACCTGCACGACCTTTCTACACTTACCGTCATTACTCTTCGGATTTCTAACGGACGTTATATCTCTATCAATGTAGAAATAGAGTGCACGTAATAAGTGACGAGAGAAAGAGGAAATGATGATGACACTCTTCTCGTCATATTTGCGGCCGATATACAGTTACTTTCGTATTAATGCGCACGCACACAACCTCACAAGGTGAAATTAAACTATCGTATATGCATGATAATCATCATTACGGACTTCTGAAACTGTGACGCGCGAAAACGGAGACCGCGAGTGTGTTTTAATCGATTTAAACCAGCGCGGTGTCTCTCTCTCTTTCTCAATTATTCTCCCGATCAAATTGAAGGTCGCGATCCGAGTAAATCTCGTCGTCCTAGTCTCCGTGCCCGAGTCCTAGAAGCCCCGATCGACGAGGAGCCAGGCGAGCGCCGCTTCTCGATCCGAGAATACGAAACACGATACACACAGCTCGCGAAAACGATTCATTGGAGCATAAAGACCGAGACGTGTCACGTTTCGACGAAACGGTTTACCTTCGCGCGTTTGCACAGAGCCGAGGCAAACCTTCCGCGGCGAGAGAGACGCGCCCTTCAACCGACCTCCGAATATTCCCCGCTGACTCTTTTTTCGCTCGTTCTCTCCCTCGCGCGCGTCTTCCCCCCGTCACGTCTTCTGTCGCGCACGAAACGGGAAGATAAACATGACCGAAAGAAACTTCGGCGGCTGCTGTGCTCCCCGGGCTGTCGTGTGCGTGCCGTCACGTTTCGCGGCCTGCGAATCGAATCTCGCATCGGAAACGTTCGACGACGAGTGCCGACGACTCCGCGTTTTCAAACGCGCATATTCGTGTTCTCGCAAAAAAAAATTGTGTTCCGGCAAATACCAGACTCGAAATAATAACGTTAAAAACCTCGAAATACGTTAGAGCTGTGTGTAAATCAACTTGGTGCGCAAGTTATTTCGCATCGTGAAACGTGAAATTTTGAATTCTTACTCGTCCGCTATCGCAATATTCATTTTTTACAACATCATCACGGTTTTTTACATTGTTTTCCTCCACAATATATTGCACGTACGTACTAATATTTAGTTGTGCATATTTTTCGTATTGTAAGCGTCGCTCGGCAATTTTGGTTTCGAGAAACACACAAATGTGTAAACACAAAAAAAACGTTGCAACGCGATGATATTTGCTCAGCTTTCGATATTAACGATGTCGTCGCAGTTGCTACGCCATGTTGAAGCGCGTATCCCACGTTTTATGATACGTTTTAACGTGACAGATTTATGCTGTGTTTAAGCTCAAGCTAACCTAACGGGACAGATTTATGTTGCGCTTCCGCGGTGTACATACATTTTCTTCATACTTTATGTTATATTTTCAAGAAAAAGTCTGCACGCGTACGAGTCAACAACAACTTTCTGTTACCAAGTCTAATAATCGAGCTCGCTTAGAAAGGATGAACGTGGCTTTGTTCTTTCGAACGAACTTGTAAGGTCGTTACAATCGACACCGAATCGAAGACGAAGTAATCATCTCGTAATTAGTTTAAAGCCAAACCGGCTCTGCTTACCTAACACACTTTTCGCAAGCTCAAGTCGACAATCGTGCGACAATGTCCGCGACGTGAAGTTAGCGTCGCGTCGCTCCAAATCGAAAACTAGATCGCGTCGCCGTTTCTTCATTCGGACAAGGGTTACACTTTTCGGTTCTTCTCTTTTCGCGAACGTAGAGCGAAACGGTTGCACACTTCGCGTTTCTCACAGACTCCGGTCGCTCGGCGATTCGAAACTGTCACATTTTCCCGCTAAGCGTACGAAACTCGCGCGCACAACACGACACAACACACCTCCGTCACGATGGCTCGCCGCGAACTGACAACGCGGGACCGACAATGCCGGCGACCGAGGGCGGCCGAAGCCGGCCGGAAACGGCCGAGGGCGCAGGGGTGTACTACGCAGCGACAGCCGATTGACGGGAGCCAACGGTGGGCCCCGGCTATTGATGTTCCTTCCGCCAATTTCGCCGGTCGACGACTTCCCCGACGCGGAATCGCCTTCTCCCGTCTTCTTCTCGATTCCAAAAGCTATCGGATAAGATCGCGTTCCGCTGTATCACGGTCAGAGGAGATTCTCCCCCGCCGTGCACGGGCGGACTTGCCGTAAATTTAACTCCCTTGCCGCCGTATCTTGACCGACGACGATATCGTATCGCGCGTGAGAAAATTGAATTGGTCCCGTCTGCTATTTACAATGCGATTTGCGGGACGTGTAAAAAAAATTAATTATGCATTTGTCGGATATTTTAATGCGGAAATTCAAGAAATTGTGGTTGCAACAGGTCTACAACGTCATTCCAGCGTACTTAATGCTCACTTTCATTGTTAACGGAATAAAACGACGATCACTTTCCGCCGACAGAGCGTCGTAATGACAATTTCATCGTCATTACGGGACGAAAAACGAACGCGCGAGCGACTCCGCCACGTGATTGAAGGACAGATTTGGTTCGTCATTCGAGCGTGACAGGCGGCCGCGAAGTTATCAACACACAATCAGCGCGCATCGCCATTAACTTAATGACATTTAACTGATTTTCTTTACTTTTGATCGGCATTAATGAAGCGCTCGCGTGTACAATTCCGGTCTCAAGGGGGGCTCTCGGCCCCGTGAGTGTAACAACACCGTGTGTGTTACACTCTCCCCGAGCTGTGTCCGCTGCATATCGTATCGGAGACGCAATTTATTAAATAGACATCGCGCTTTATCACAGTCGACGGCGGAACAAGACAAATGCGGGCGACGTGCGAAAGTGACGTTAAGAAACCGAGCTCGCGGGCTCGAGCCCACACGACCAGTTAAATGAGAGGATTTCTACATCCAAACGCGCGAACGAACTGAAAATTCTCACGAGATATTTCATGCTTCGCGCGAGTCGAAAGACAAAATGAGTAAAATGAGATGTTACTTTTCAAGCCACTTTCAAAATCTTACAAGACCATTAATGCATTTTAAATAAGGTTATCAATACGTTTAAAATTAATTAAAGTTGCTAACACATTTTTAAATAAAGTTCTTTGCTCTTTTTAATATATATTTTCGTTATTCTTAATTGTTCTTATTATCCGTGTGCGAGCGGAACAAAAGAAAATTCCGCCTTGACGTTTCTTCTCGACGAAACATTCTTCATTTATCTAATCCATCATTAAATTCGCGTCGTCCCTTTTCGCAATTCTTGTCTACCTTTATATCCTTCACTTTCAAATTTACTTCCATCTTCTTTTCCTCAACAGATGTCACCGTGACAAATGGCAGGGGGTACGCTGAAGGTTAATGACGAACTTTCTTCTCTTCCTCCTCTGAGAGAGAAAAAGAGAAAGAGAAAAGTAATGAAAACGTTGCACGGCAAGGAAATGAAGACGTACGAAAAATTCCGACTGAGGTCTGCGATTTCCGCGTCTTCCGAGCTTTCCGGTTGTACGTGTGCTTTTAGCAGCTCACCGAGAGATGATAGAGTCGTCTCTGTTCTCTCTACTCAACCCCCCAATCGAACACTTCCGAGTCCTACTTGCAGAGTTCGCGCGACCGATGACACAGAGAGTCCACAGATCGAAATCGATAGACTGTCTCGCTGTGACTTCGTATATCTCAATCTCATCCATCCGTGTCCGTACAAGAGGGTCTTTATATCGATCTCATGGCAACGAGCATTGACGCAGACCAGTGGTGTATCGTAATCGCGCACTTAATGTCGCGAACGTGACTGTTTGCTTTTCGTTCTTCGCCGGATGCAACGCGAGAAAAGATTCGCCGCGGCGATGATCACGTCAGCGATAAGCGTGATTCGCGCTTTAGATTTTCTCGTCTTTTATGATATCGAAAAACCAACGGGAAAATATACCGGTTTTAAATTCTCGCGACTCACTCGCGAAAATAAAGCATCCCGAGGAGAGCCAGACGAGAGAGAGCCCGACGCGAGATGGTCGAGAGAAGACGAACGGGACGGGACGGGACGGGGCTTTCAAGTCGAAAATAGCCAAAAATTCTCGCCACGCCAAGGCTTCGGCGCGTCTTCGTACACTCTGTAAAGAAAAGTAACGGTGCCGGATCGTTGAACTTGGTTGCACGACGACGATGTGACACACCATGGCTTAGCCCATTAAAAGAGAGCCCGAGAAAGAGACGAGCGAGACTCATTGTCGGAGGAGAATCAGTCTTCAGGAATACGCTCGAGGTTATTATCCACGATTCGTCGTAATGATGATCCGAAGACTTGAGCGGGATTATTCGAGTGTAAAATACGCGCGCGAGATCGGCGACTATCGCGCGGGCTCTCGCGTTCGGATTTCTATTTATAAAAGATTCTCTATACGGCAAACAGGATAAGGAGTATCGCGTGATCAAAGAAGCTACGCAAAGATCAGGCGAGCGCAGCCGGAAAAAATGGCGAGCCGATAATACGACCTGATAATAAGCCCCGGAGAAATACAATATCTTTCTTTCTCAGGTGTGTTTTTTTTTTTTTTTTGTCATAATAACAGAACTCTGTGTGCAATGTGTTACGACGTAAAATAAAGATCACAAAGAAACACTTTATTTTCAATTTGTTCCTTAATTTTTTCTGATTTATATTTTACACGTCATTAAATTCTCCCTCGCAATTATTTTTTTCATTCTTTTGAAGTTCTTTCGTTCTCTTTAAACTCGTTTGTAGTCAAAGTGTCTATAACCAGGCTAGAGAGGATTAGAGTGAGAGAGAGAGAAGGAGAGGAAGAGGGAAATAACTATCCACATCAAGGCGATATAAACTTGCACGTTCTATGCAATAATGTGCCGTATCAGGCGCGGCCTGATGTAACGTGTAATCTCGTAAAATTCATTTCAGGGAGTCAAAGGGGCTTAACGAAATAGATGACTGCGATTACCCGAAGCGCACGACAGCCCGGAACAGATTTTCCATGTAATAATACTTATTAAGATTGTTACGCATCGCAGCTATTTGTGACATTCGCTCTTACGCGTCGAATAAAATTCAACGCGATAAGAATTGCGGAAAGTAATCGCAGATCCGGTTCGTTCGCGCGCGATTGTATCGCATGACACGGTTTCTACGGATCGTTTCACGATCAACCGCGACGGGAACAAGTCCTTGCGACGGCCTTGGCCGTCGAGATTCGCGAAAAGATCGCGCGAAATCGCGCGTGGAATTCGCCGAGTCGTCGACAGCCAATCTGGAAAATACGTCAATCCGAGAAAGCGCGAGCAGCAACACGTGTCTCTAACGACGACAAAACGTCCTTTTCACGGCTCCTTAATTATCTCCTTAATTACAGATGTGAATAGACGGCTCGACTTCTCTCGCGTACTGCAATAATCTTACGAGAGGCATTGAAACGAACACGCGCGACGGCGTTGAAATGTGACTTGGCGCGTATTAGAGAAAGGTTGGCCGCTATATACTGACCTAAGGGATTTCACGCTCTCCAAACTCGACCGACACGATTAATCTTCTCTCCGTGAATGTCGTCCGCCCTCTCTAATCTCCGTCCGAATTTCTACCCTTTCTTAATCCTGTCAAGTGTGACGGCGAACACGCGATAGAGCACTCAATCTTGATGTGTCGCGCGATATCAGCAACAATATGTGTGGAAAATCGTCGAAAGCTTGTCAAGTCCGAAAATAGTTAATGCGTTTGCGATTCGAACACACACACACGTATGAATCTTGAGAATTGAAATTTCATTAAATCGAAGTTCGCGCAAAAAAAAAAAATAGATGCGAGATATAAAACGTCACAAAAGCGCAAGTTTTTAATCTTTTTCTAATATACATATTAAAAAAATATTCAGTATATCTTATAAAATATAATATGTCTCATAAGAAAATATTCAATATCTATAAAAAATATTCAATATCATCGCGAATAAAAAAGTCTAGACTCGAATTGCAACAAACGTGTGTGGGGAGAAGTAGATACGTGTTTCAAAATTTACCGGATAAAACTGTCGTACGTAGCGAATTCTCGATCAAATGCATATTTGAACAGGACCCGCTCGAAAGTCGCCGAGCGTGCTCCTTTTTTTTCTTTTTTTTCTTTTTTTTACCGAAATACCAGCTGACCTAGATTATTCCGGGCACGTATTCAAGTTGAGCTTATGCAAGTTTCTTCCCTCCGGTACGACTGATCGGAGATACCGGGTATGCGGAGGGGAGAGAGAGACAAACGCCGGTCGACAGAACAATGCGGAAACTTTGACAAGACGCTGCCCCGCGCCTTGTATTTATCGGGAATGCGAGAGGTTGAGAGAGAGAAAGAGAAGGGAATCAGACTATGTTCGGCTTCTCTCGCGCTGGCTTTCCGCAAGAGCTACAATTCATCCTTCCGATCGCTCGCGCGAGTTTCACTTGGCGTGTACGCCATCGTATTTCATCCCCGGTGCGTATAAGAGACAAGGCAAAAGGAAATAAACGGGAGAAAAAAGTCATTTATTACTTCGCGAGTGAGCCTTCTATAGGTACAGCAAACCGAACGTGAAATAGAAGAAGGTGAAATACAAATAAAAATTTATATAACATTTCGTATCAATGAGAGAGAGAGATAGATAGAGGAAGTGTAATTATATAGATATCAGAATAATATATAACCATCCCCCCAAAAAATAAGAATGCTTTATCACCAGCTACCAGTCCGACGTCTGTGAAAGAGTCGGTTTTCCTTCAGCAAAATTTATCTCGTATTCACTCGTATTCGCCCTTATTCACTGAGAGCATCCTTTCATTTGCTCCGGGACGCGACAATGACGCGAAATTCGCGGGGGGGTTAACGGGGAAGGCGACACGGAAAAGAGAAGAGACGAAGAAGAGGGAAGAGCGCACGACGCGGCGGCATGGCTGGCATTTCAAATCGTCCGACAGATTCGCGCGTTTGAATAAATCTAACGGTGCACATCCGCGCGCGTTGCAAGAGGAGAAAAAAGGAGAGAAAGAGAGAGAACGAGGAGAGGGATCGAAGGAAGGCGAGTGGAGAAGAGAGGAGAAAAGGGGGACAATGCCGATTCTCCCACCGGCCGTGGTATTCGGGAATCGTGGCTTCTGCTCCTCTCTCTCTCTCCGTGCGCGTCTTTCTCAAATGTTCGCGGCGCGGCGGAGCGAGAAGAGAATCAGAATTTATCGCGACCTTCCTCGTAGATCGCCTGTAAACGTACTCCTTTCTGTCCGCGGCAACGAAGAAAACCGCGCGACACACACGTCGACATCGATCTCACCGGTTTCTCGCCGATTCCATTGCGAGCGCGTTAAAATGTTCGCGAAAATCAACGCGAAATAATCGTATGACACGTCGACTAAATATATAGTGCCGAAGACATTCTCACTGTGTGTAAAATTCAAAATTACTCTTTAAACTGGCGAATAACTGGCCGATTGATCAAGTTCTCAGATAGGAAATTGTGTAAAACGCTTCGCGACTGCAAAACAATATTTCCGTAACAACAAGTCCGAGTACGTATGCAAATCTCAAAAAAATAAAAACCGTTAAGAAGAAATCCACTTTGTTTAGTATGCAGTAGTACGAGGGCAAATCCACTTAACATATGCAAATCTTTCCCTTCTGGATGAATGCGTAAATAGCAATCTCATTTACTTTCACCGGTCGGAATCGCATCGCTTGTTCTCTTTTCAATAACGCGATTACCGAAGCAAAATTAACCGGCGAAGACGTTTTCTATATAGCGTAAGCGTTTTCTATCGATTGTAACCGCGCGCGCGCGCGCGCGCGCGGTGATGATGTTCACAACATTTGATATACAGTCCGATGGAAAGTTGGGGAAAACGCAGAAAAGAGCCTCAATACAGAAGTTCCGAGTTTCTCGAGACGCATAAAACAGCCGGAGGGAGGCGAGATCGAGCGGGACGACCAATATGCAATATGTCGTTTTTACCGTCTAAAACGCATGGCTATGAAATATGCCCACAAGCAACACCAGTAAACGTTTAATCGACACTTTTCCTCGTCCACGAGTGATCCCCGCGCGTCTAGTTCGGACGTCTATGAGCAATAACGATATGAGGAATTCGACGTGACGCGATACAATTCCGACACAAAGTGTATTATTCGACATTATTTGCCTGCGTTTTGATTCTGCTTATCTTCTGTCTACGCCTGTCGTGCGTAGCAGGATAAAGTCAGAATGATGAAGATAACATGTTCCTCGAACGCAATCCGAGTTCTTGAGAAGAACGATAACCGCTAAAAAAAGGGTGATTGTTTATTTGGTAGTCGCGAGAGAGAGAAAGAGAGAGAGAGAGGCGACTAATATATTCGGCCTATTCGCTCATTGGTGTTTCGCCAATCTTCTCTTTCCTCGATCTGGTCAATGCGAGATTGTTTCGAGCGACGTCCGAAATGAAACAATCGAGTTCTGTTGCTAAGTTACTCCGCGCAATTGGATACGAGACAGTTCCGTTTGGGCGGCTCACGACGCGTGATCTCTCGAGTATCTGTTCGTTCTTCTGAGGACTCGATCTTCGTCTGGACGCAAAGACAAAAACGAAGTTGACGACAAAAGTCACGCGCTATAATCACCGCAATAGCGAACGGAGCAATAACAACAACGACGACTAGAACGTCATCAACGATGCTTGCGACAACGACGACGGATCCCGAAACGTTGCATCCCGAAACGGAAATTCGAGATACAAGACGAAAACGACGGTGTCGATGTCTCATAAGCGGTACGCTGGTGTTGGCAATGGCAATTTTAACAATATTAAAAGTCACTATTAAAGTCGCAAAACACGAAAACTTCGGAAGAATTGTTAGATTCGGAAGAATTTTCATGGACAAGGAATTAAAAGAGCAAAATAAAATAAATACGATGCAGTGGAGTCCGGATATACGGCGCTTCGTGGGAGACAGGGGAAAGTTGTTTCCAACACTCGACTCGAAACATTCGTCGTTGATACAGCGTTTCAACTACGATGGAAGTGTGAATTCGTTGCTGCCGAAAGTCGGGGCTGCCCACGACGAGTCGAAGATCAAAAGACAACGTCTAACGTCCTCTCGCACGGATGCGCTACCAGAAGTGATGTAACAGCGACTATGTCTTCGCGCCCACGTTGCGCGAATATTTGCACTTTATTTTTTTCTATACACAAAATGTAATATGCAAATTACGTCACACGCTCGTCGCGTCGTGTGAACGAATAAATGCTTTCTTGTCACATCACGTCTCGAGTCATTCTTCCAACTCTCACCGTACATATATACATAGTGCAAATACACGTCTACCGTTTTGACACGATTCGCGGTTGCGAGTCAACGAGAAACATTGTCCGAATACGTCGCTCGTTTTGCACGACGTCTGCGATCACGAGTGTCAACTGTTTGTGCGGCTTATTTGGTGCAACACGCAGCGTACGTGTCGTCGCATTGCGAGCCGTTAGCGCGGTGCAATCGTCGTCGTTCGCTTGGAGCGTGTTACCCGCCGTCAAACGGTGGCGAGCACACGTGGCGAACGTGACGCGTATTGTACGACGGCATCGTGGCGAAGAAAACACGTGCGCGTATCCTGACGACGAATAGATCGCGTACGACGACGACGACGACAACGCGTTCGGAAACAACATGTTTCTTTGGAAAAAACGGAAAATGTGACACGCATCGTTCGCATACCCTGTTTGCGGATGACGCGTGTTGAAAATCGTATTACGGTTCTGCCATTAACCGCGTTTACACGCGCAGCGGAGCGAGTAAGCGCGGACGTCGTATTCCTTCCGCCTCCTCGTTTTGTGCCCCCGAGTCTTGTCCGTCGGCTGAACGTACGAGTCCCGTGAGAATCCCAATAAAAAAAAAAAAAAAAAAAAAAAAAAAAAAAAAAAAAAAAAAAGATTTCCCTGGACAAATATCCCCCCGTAGCCGTCGATCAGCATTCTTGAGTTAAAGAGCGATAAAACCGTCGCGACGTAAAATTCCCACATGACGGATCATTACTCCGTGATATCAATTAGTAAAAAGCCTAATTTTTAAAAAGTAATACTTTTTAGTAAAGTAAAAAAACAAACAATCATATAAATTATTTAATTATCGATAAACTTTGCAGTTTCGCAGAGAGAGAGACAATGTGTGTGTTTAGAAAACAAAATGTAATTTAATTAAAAGCGACTTTGTTTTAATTAACAAAAGAATTAAATGATTGTGAAATATGTTTTCACCTTCGTCAAGGAATTATATTCCGAATAAATCACGCGTGTATTTTTGACAAAATAATTCACAAGAACGATGTCGTCCGATTTGGATCGCGAACGAATTCCTTTCCATTTCCGCCGGGTAATCGAGAGTGGACTCTCGGTCCCGATTCCTCGAGACAGCAACGCATATATTACGGCGCCGCGTTATTAATTTCAACCGCGCGATGTAGCACTCGAGCCGAGCTAAATAACGTTTTCTCTCTCTCTTTCTCACAGTGCGTGCAGGTGCACGCCCCGGCGTTCATAATAACTCCCCCGGCACTTTTCTGCTTAGCGTTGCCGCTCTTCTTGCGTTCTATCTCGCTTAGCGCCGCGCCCTCGCGGGTTTTTATTAGTAGCGATTCTGATTGCGAATCGAGACGCATCTATCACCGCTTTCTGTTGCTGCCAGACGTAGCAGATGTATAGAAATGCCTGCGCGACTAGTTAATTAAGAAAAAAAAAAAAAAAGAAAACGCACCGCACACAAGCAGAAATGTGTTTCTGCGGGCACACAATTACTCTCTCGACGAGAAGAAAACAGCGTCAAGTTTCGAAGATACGCTCTGTTGTTTTTGAATTACTGTATTATCGTATCGCGCTCGAGGAAATATGTCAAATATCTCAGCTACCAATTACCGGGGGCGTTGTCCCAGAGTCTGCGTTTCTGCGCAACAAAAATAACGACGTATGCGAGCATCTGAAAATGTCGGGTTTTCGCGAAAAGCGTATATGTAACGTCAGAGGCATGTGCGTGCCTCGATATGTAGCTCCGAGGAATTATCTAGCGCGCAGTTGCAGTCAACGTGTAATCTCGGAAACGTCGAAACGCACAGGTGCGCTAGAGCCGCGGGCGACTCTCGCATTATAAACCGTCGACATCGCGTCGTGGATTCTCGTTGGCGCTCAAGTGCGACAAGTATAACGGCGGGGAACGACGGCGACGACGACGAACGAACGGAGTCGGCTCTAATCCGGTCGGCCTCGAAAACCTCTCCTCCTCGTATTATGCCGTTATCATTCCCGGTCGCCCGTTACTCGCGTATATACGACGAATAAAAAGAGGTCCCCGCGCGCGCGCCGTCTCTCCGAGAGAGTGTCAGTGGTTTCGTACTACTCTCGAGCATATGGCGCTTTCCCGTGTGTTTTTTCCCTCCGTGCGCGTTTTTCCAGCTCGCGCCCGTTAAAGGGCGGCCGAGTATTGAAGTTACTTCGCGTCCCTCGCGACACTGAAATATAATTCCCCGCTTTTTATTCTGAAGAGAGGTGTCTTAAATAATACAATTTACTCCCGACGAGTATGTACTCGCGACATTTGAAGATGTCACGAACAATAAAACTCGAACGAAACTTCAAGTGTTGCCGGTAAAAAAAAAAAAAAATCACGATTTTTCTCACTGAATATTTCCGGACGCAATTTCCCTGCGCGCGCGAAATATTCGGGAACTCGCCGAATTTATACGCCGATGAATATTCAATCAAACAAATAAAACTGTTCGCGCAATCAAACAGCCCGTTGGATTACACTTCCTCGATTCCCGAATGTCTTTTTTTATAATCGACATTCTTTGTGAAATCATGTTTAAAGATGGTTTTAGAAACGAAAAACTTTGATGGGAAAGAGAAAAAATATCACACGTGTCTTTTTGCACGACGAAAGGTCGCAGGGAAAAGTAACGCGGTGTCTGCGGAACTTTAGAAAGCGCATGTTTTCTCGACGGGATCATGCGGGAAAAACGAAGAGAGAGAAAAAATGTCGGAAACATTCGGAAGTCGATAAATGAATCGTAGATCAAGTCATCTCGGCGCGCTTTCGCCGACCAATTTAATTGGCATCGCGACTTCCTCGCGTGGGTGGCGAAAGTCACGTGCGCGCACGCATCCGCGTGACTCGAAGCGATATCATCTCGCGCGAAGAACAATAAAATAAATAAAAAAAGAAGAAACACATTAAGGAAGCGAAGTATTAAATTTCTCCGGTCGTTCTCGAGTATCGCGTCCGATCCGCTCGCGGAAATCTACGTGAATACCGTACGTGCAAAACACGCCCGCTAATGTTTCCACAAACGACTGATAATTGCGACCGTGTGTCTCATCCGCGTGCGTTCGCACGCCTTGTTAAGCTCTCGTCAATTCGCAAGTTATTTTTTGTCTATCGCGGCGAAAGATCAAACGCGAAAATTGCGCGCAAAGTGAACGCGAATTTGCTTCACAATGGCAGGAACGAGATACAAATTTCGCGCTTCGCGAATGAGTAATATTTAATTCATATTCATGGAATTTTACGATCAAGACGAGATAGATGATGATCTTTGTACTTTGTGCGTGCGTCTGGTTTTCGTGTTGGTTTTCTGTTTGTTTCATCTTAGCGCAATTATAATTTGATTGTTAAAAGAGAAGATAATATTTCCGTAATAAAATTTATAAAAATAAAATTTTGTACAAATAAAATTTTTTGTTCACTCAACAATCTAATGAGATGTAAGTCTTCTGTTTTATCAACCAAAAACCTGACGGCTGAGAGTCGGTAAGGAACGTTTTCTACCTCATCGGTGACGCTTTCTCAGAGACTTGAAAGCTTGAGAAATACCGTTCTAGGTGTCGCATATTACCGAGACGATCTTCTATTACCACCTTGCTTTACGATATAAGAAAATAATTAAACCATTTTTTGCCGTTAATTTTCACGCACGAGATATATCAAATGTCGAAAAATAACAAATGTCTTTTAAAAACTATTTAATATTATATTAAACTTAAAGTTTTAGTTCATCTTGGAAATATTTATAATTTTCTGACGATCTGGTCTCATCTGTTTCCACATTTTTACGCGAAGACATAAACTAATGCATTTTTAATTAAATAAAATCTGTTATCGCAGTTCAATATTTTTCTAGCATCTCGCGTCATACTTTGCACGTGATTTTTATTTCGCGGGATATTAACAGAACGAACGCAATGTTACGATCGCGAGTTCTCTCCGAAGCGCGTGTTTCATCCGCGCGCGTCAATTTTCGCGTTGTTTTCTCTTTACGGAAGATAAGAGCTGATTTCACCCCGTTGGCAAAGAGCCACGGGAAAGGAATATTTAAACCCACGCTCTCCCAAAATGCGTTTATACATCCGACCGTCTGATTCCCGCAAAGCAAAGTAGCGAGATTGAGTGTCAGCGCGGACACGCTTGACTGACAGCAAATACGGGGGGGATAAAACGGATCTCGCGCGAAATGACGAAGTGGAGAAGCTCGAAGGTCTTCCAAGGGCCGCTCTTATCGATCGTTGAAGCTTCACGGATGGTCGAAACTTCGCGCGCGCTACGCAACCGTGATTGCAGTTCTGACATTTCCACATTCGTCCGAACTAATATCGCAAGAATTTACATATCTTGTAACACACAAACTTCCGAGACTGTTCGACGATAAAACGCGATATATGTACGTTGCGTACACGGTTCGCGAATTCGCTCGCGATCTCTCGAGACGACGAACTTGTCGCAATTCTGACGTTTCCAACGAATAAACAAAACAAACGCGTCTTTCGCGTAAATGTTACTAAACCGCTGTGGATCTCGGAGAGATTAGCGACAGAAACGATTTCGCATCAGACACACTCACACACGTGACGAACATTTCTTCTTTGCGCGCGATTATTTCGCGCGGATTCGTTTGACGCAAACTATTTCTCGCGTTCGTAAAAGAAAGCTTTGAGCGCGCCAAGGGGATTCGCCGCGAGGAGACAGTTTTCTTGCAAATATACATAAGACACCATCGCTGATCAAAGGATGCTACATATCGAGTCCCTTTCCTCACTCAATCACAAAGATTCTACCCGAGACACTCCGAGTGGCAAGCATGTGTCAGATAAACTCCGTGAATCGGCTAAAGTGTGCGTCGCGGGTGGACCGAAAATACCTTTCATCCTTCCTGAATCTAACGCGAAATAAAAATCATTTTTTTCGTTATATCGAAAAAATTTCTTTTAATTAAATTATATCTTGTTTTCAAACACACATATTGTTCCCGTGAAACCGCTAATTACGAGGTTCAACAACGCGCAACGTTTAGAGATAAAAAAAAAATTAAATTCTTTGTCGGTGATAATAAACCGACCAAGGCGTAAGAGACGCGCGACATCAGGGCCAGAGACTTGACAATGCCTCCATTTATTCGCCGCGTCAACTCTGTCTTGAGCTCGATCCTTCAGCCGGTAGTTACATAACAAAAATGGATGTGTTTCTAAACACAAGAGCTCGGAGGAATGAAGGGGGCGAAAGAGCGAGGCGACGCGGAAACGCTTTATGGAATCGTGCACTTTATCGATTCTTTTTCTCCGCGCTTTTGACTTTCGCTCGGATGAGAATCGAAGTTAATGGAAGGGCCGTGACAATGCTGCGAAAGCGCAGCAGCGGCCCATGACCCGACGCACGGGGTTCCCCTTTTTTTTAATCACGGGGGACAAAAACGGAACGATGGAAAATCCAGGTCGCGCCGAGGAGGAGGTGGATTTTGTGCTCTGGTGATCGCGAAGGTGATTGCGAGAGAGGTGACGATTGTGATGAAGTGCGCGAAGCCGACCGACGTATTAAAATGTCAGCCCGACACCGGGGGGGAGGAGGCCTGTCTGGCCTATCGGATCACGTATGATAATGCAAACACCCTCGCTCGCCGATTCCCGACCCTCGGTGCTTGGATATCTCCGCACCCTCACGCGTCGCGCTAACATTGTTTTCGGTACGAACGCGCGCGCCGACGACGACGACGTGTGGTGTTTTGCCGTGAACAAAGTTCCGACGTGTGAGAAATCTATACGACTGCGCGCCGTCGATGAGTTTTTGCCAAATGTATGGGGAAGGGAACCGACATGTGTTCCGAGCTCGCGAGAAGTTAATCAAATTTATTTCGCGCATCAAAGTAAATAAAGAAGTTTCCTCTTTACAAAAACCATGTTTTAATGTACGAAAAAAACGTGGCTAAAACATTCAATGTGTAGGTACGTATCGAGTTTCAAGATGTGTCTGCGCGATTACGAGAAAAAGTCTATTACACTCATGAAACCATCACGTCACGCGAAAAAAAAAACTAGCGTATTTCCTGGCACCGGGCGCAAGAACGTATTTCAATTATAAATTGGAAACGCTCCAGAGCTTTTGCAATCCCCATATATCCCTCGCGTAATGTCGAGGCGAGAGAGTTTGCTGACGAACTTCTTCGAACCCGTCTTCATTTTGTTCCAACAAAAGGGTTTTACGGAAATTTTGCGGATCCGCCCGTGCCGCGGTATCAGCTGTCATTAATTGATGTTTACTTAGTAACGAGGGAATTGTGTATACTTTACGAGATCACGTTTGAGGAACGAAATTGAAGTTCTCGTAAAAGCCGTGCTTAAATGGCGAAGTTCGGGCGAGCAAATTATGACGAGCACTTAATTCGAGAGACGACTTATATTATTATTCCAAGCCCCCGATAAATTAATCACCGTCCTAAAACAACATCGCCAACCGGTCTTGAAATAACATCATGAACAATGTCGCTCTAATTATTACCCGTTGCGAGTGTTGAGTCGCGCAACACGACAACCGCGAATAATAAACGTCTCCAGAAAGGAAGATTCAATAAATTGTCATTACCCCCGGTCGTAAATTAGTTTCCTCAAATAGTTCGATATTGGCAGAAATTTTTATCCCAACCAATATCCGCCGATATTAATTATCTTCTGAAAGCAGACGATTTTATCCTTAGAAGTTGTTTGCTTTTAACGGAGATAACTTTCGAAAGCCTCTCTCTCGAGAAAAAGTCTTTGCTTTTATAAATTTCCCTTTACATGTCTAAGATTTGTAATATGTATTTTACACATCGTGTCAAAATTTGTTCAAACTCGTGTAAACCATCTCGTAGTTTTTTGAGCAATCTGTGCAACAGATATCTGGAGGCTCAGGTCGCGAGATTAAGAAAATTCTGCAACATCCGTCTACATCGGTCTTCGGGGCCGATGTTTTCAGGTATGACGAATGGACGGCCTTACTTCAGACTGAAGCAACAAGATCGATGTTGCTCACCTAGCTTAACTTAAACGCGTCTAACGAGATAAAAACAGGTGTGCTGAACGCAGCATTTTGCAGCTTGTACAGAGATACGGTATAACACGCAACGTTCTCTCGCGATAGAACGTTCTGTGTAAATATATACTTTTTTTTTTTTCATGTTCTACAAAAACAAATATATAAATATAAATATTTTCGTAAAAGCAAAACAACCTTTTACATAGAAACCAGATATTAAAAAATAACTATATAAAAAAATATAACGTACAAAGTGCAAATAAATGCCTAACAAATTGAAACAAATTCCCAACGGCGTCGTTGTTCAGATATCTGCGATCTCAAAGCCATTCCGCCATTAAACCAGACATCCCCAAATCTAGATAACCACTTTTGCACACAAGTTTTATATGCAAAAGCGATTTTAGCGATCATCGATTCGGAAAAGGTAGAGGGATAAACACCTCTGACGCGCCCGGTCGATTTTCGCTCTCGCCCCAGTTGGTCGCGATATTTTCCGCGCCAGGCGTCAATGTATAACGCGAGAAACGGCGCACCTGACGCGCTTCCGTCGACGCGGCGCTGAAAAGGCCCAGATTCGGTGATCCGTCTTAATCGGCGCCAGCGTTCCCGGATGTGACGGGACGATGAGCAAACGCGCCGTTGCCGCTGCTGCGCGGCAATGAGGCCGCCGCGGCGCTAACGTCGGCTCGCAGCGCACACTTCCCTCCTCCCAACCCCCTATCTCCACCCCACGACATCCCGGCATCCCTTTTAGTCTTAGCCGCCGGCTATACATAAACTATACACCCCCGGTGGTAGCGACAAGCAACGAATCCCCCTCGACGCTGTGTGTCTCGCCTGTATGCGCCGCGGGGGCCGCCTGCCCCGCGCGCCTGCTCGTTCGGGCATGAAAATTCCGCACCCCTCGTTGCACAGAATCATCCCCCCATCCATCGATCGTGCCGGCCCATCGTTCCGCTCCCGTTGAGAGGATCGCAAGAGAAGCGAGGGAGAGGAGAAAAAAAAGAGAAGAAAACGAGAGAAACGCGCAACGAGGCCGTCGATGTCCGGGCGAAGAAGAAGCTGAGCGACGACGACGCGGCTCTTTCCTCCCGTGTAAGCTCGGTAAAAAAAAAAGATGAAATTGCACGCTGCGATTATGGGCGTGTATCGATAATGGAGAAGGTTAATAACCTTCGCAGAGGCGATTGATATTTCGCGCGATCACACAAGTGCAATCTTTCGTCTCTCTATTCTTTTGTAATATCGTAAAATTGTTGTTGTAGAAAACTTTTACGTGCGTACTTTTTTTACTGAGAAAAATGATTTCTCCGAGTTTGCTGACTCTACGTAACGGGCATTAAGTTACAAGATTTCTTGGGCGAGAAACCGACGTGAGCAGAGCCAGTTTCGGTAAGGGATGATCGCATTATTTAGGTACCACACATGCTCTCTAATGGAACGATCGTTAGCGGGCGCATTAGCGATCGGAGGCGGCCGTAAATTCGAAAGGACCGTGTCGCGAACAATGGCAAAACAATTTCGTAACAAACTGCAGACCGGAGGTTTCCGTAGCGGTGTGCCAAAACTCCCGTGTAATAGCAATGAGAAAGAGCCGACCGCGGGGTCACACACAAAACGCATTCCGACCGGCAATATGATGCATTGCGTATAGTTAGGAACACTCTTCTTTTTCGGCAATTTCAAAATTTTATGCGTTCAAGGGAAATACGAGTGTATGTTATCTGGCTGCAAAATACGTGGAAATTTTTGTATTTCTCTATTGACATTTAATCAAAGCGACAAATGAGCGGAAAATCAATTTTTCGAAAGAACTTTATATTTTTTGAAAAAAATAAGATAATAAATATTAAATTTAAAGGACGGAAAAAGATAAATAATATAGTGACAAATGTAAGACAGGAAAATACACGGCGCATATACACGCAATAAATTTACACAAGAGATATATCCCTTCCATATATTTCGTAAAAAAAAGATTTCCAAACAGAATTCATTTACGTTTCGCGTTATACGAGACTCTCGCGCGTTTTACCCTACCGTCAAAATGCAGGGGTGCCGAAAAAAAATCTCATCGAGAGACGGAACATTCCGCGTAGCAAATGATACATCGCACGCGGCGTCACAGGACGCCGCGCGCCACGTTACACGACCAACCCTTCGTGCGAAAATCCCCTGACAGCCGACAAAAAAAATTGAAGCGCGGGATCAAGACAACGTCGCGTCGCGCGGTGTAACATTAATAATCCGTTCGCCGCGTCGGCTCTCTTTTTTTTCTGTTCGTTCGAGCGCGGTAGAGCGTTAATCAGAGATTTTTCCGACGAATTACGTTTGCCTGGATCGGAAGTTGTATGTACGATTCCGCGAGAAGTTTCGAGATTGCACGTTTCACGAAGCGCGCGACCGCAGAAATTAAATCTTTTCTCACGAACTTTCAACTCGCGGTCGATCCAATTTCGCGTGGAGAGAACTGGAGAGAGAGAGAGAAAAAGGAAAAAAAAAAAGAAATGTGCGCGCACGTACGCACGTGGGAAGAAGAAAGTGCGCGAGTTCAGAGATCGATTCGGTGTGTAGCGAGGATAATCACGAACTACTGTGTCGTTACGCGAAGCACGTAAAAAGTTAATGCCGCAAATCGTTTCTCTCTCTCTCTCTTTGTCTCGTCTGAGAGATCGTGAAAACGCAATGTATATGCTCGGCTTTGTATCGAATTTCGAAAGCCCTTCGCAAAATGTGCGCGCGCGCTCGTATCATTACCGTTTCCTGGGACCTTATTGTAGTCCCGTTTGGCTTTGTCTCCAATTTCCAGAGAGAGCTTTTCGCTGCGCCTCGTATTACTTGCGTGGCTCGCGATTTGTTCACGCGAGACAAACACAATTACACCGGAACGGCTACAATGAGACTCCAATTGTGAGTACAAGAGAAGTTATGAGAAATCGAATTCGCTGTGTGTGCGTTACGCCGAAAGTGATAACGCGAAAAAACGACGACGATTTATAGGCTCGTGTGTGGTTTTTCCTCTATCTCGCGGCTGAAATTTTCCGGATGTTTTTGCGAAAGCGTGTTGCACACACACACACACAGACGCGCAAGACCCGGGAATATGCAGGCGTGATCAATGCGCGACGATCCCCCATCGGTTATTTGGTAAATGACCGATGGTGCAGATGTAAATGTCCCGCGGTAACACGTCGCCATAAAACGAAGATTTATTCGTTTTGGACCTATGGAACGCGCGGATCCTGTGAATCGTCGGTTAGGATCGTTTCGGCAAAAAAAAAAAACTTTATATGGCGATCATTTGATAGTTGCGACAAAACATTATCTTTCCTCTTTTCCCCTCGGCGTTATCTTTTTGCGATAAGCCGCGAAAACGAACGAAAGTTTCTCAACGTGGTCCCACACCACGCGATACTCGGCGTCGGTCTTTTCGCGTTCGCCTTTTTGTCGCGCAGTGAAATACAATTTTCACCGTTTTAAACTCTGGAAAATTGCAGAGTCATATATCTCGATATGCACAACGCGAGAGTTTCGAGATAACGAATATGCATTTCGCACGTGTTTAAAAAGCCGTGCTTCTTTGCGCCATAAACACATCCCTGTCGTTTTTTTTTTTACATATGTCGAAAAACCCGTCGCGATAAAAACAAATATATACGATAGAGTAAAACGCGAGTACGAAAAACACAGACGTAAATTTATGTGAGAGGAACATGTGAATAACGTTTGAGGGATCAATTTCGTTTTAACATACGCATACGCTTTTATAAAGTTATCAAACAAAATTGAACCCTCTGTTCACATGTTTATTTAATTAAGATTTCAATTATCGTATATCCTGGTATATTCTCTCGTGCGATTATACGAAATTGCACAATTTAATTAAGGCCGCTTGGCCTCGTTCTACTTTATTGGAAGATTCGCAACACGCACACGCACATAGACTCGACACATTCGCTTAGGGGGAGAACGGTTCGATTTCTTCTAACTCCTTGCTTTAATGTTCGCTGAATCCCCCTTCGATGCCACTCTGTCGCCTTTTTCCATCTGGGTTGCGGAATTGACTTGCCGCGCGTTCCTCGGCGGAAGTACGGACGATAAAAAGTCAAGCTCCGCGTGTGCGGGAGAAAACCTCAAACGGGAGACCGAAACGTTTCAGACGCCGATTCGCGCAACGAGATCGGAATAATTAAAAGGAGAAACTACGACACACGGAAACTTTTAAGACACTCTCTCGCTTATCGTCGTAATGTTTTCAGGGGATAATGTTGATTTACGCGGCAGCGATCGCACCTCGGGAATTATACGAGCGACGAAGTGTCTCGAGCGAACGTGAAAGAAACTTCCGAACTCGAGAAAATAAAGTTGAAACGCAGAAAGCGAAAGTTAAATACGAGTTCAACTCTCCTAAAGAAAAAAAAAAGATTAAAATATTTTTCACGTACACTCGCTAGTTTATACTTTCACGCAGTATTCTATTTGTAAACAAAAAAAACGAAAATAAAAGATTTATCTAACTTTTTTCGTGAAGCTGGCAATTAGCAGGTTCTCTCTTGTTCGCATTCATCATGTTCGTCAGCGAGTGTTAATTTTTTCATTCGTTAAAGTCAGCCGGGCGCGAAATTGCGTGTATGACTGCGTGTCGTGCGAAATCAGAGTCTGTACTGCGAATGTAAAATCTAATCTATTAAATACATAGACGGCGCGTCGCTCGCGGCAAAGAGTCTTCTCGAATCGCTCATTGAATTACACGTGACGTTGTGAACGGAGAAAAATGACGTACGGCATACAAATGCAATGCGAGGCCGCGATAGAAACGCGAGAAAAATGCGATCGTTTATTGAAAGTGTCGAGTCAGTGCGCTTTAATATACAGATAATAAATTTGCATGTGATCGCGACCGACGACTTCGCGTTGAAATCGACAGCCGCGATCGTGACTTTCTATTCACCGGGCGTGCACTTCGGTAGAAAATTTTTGCGCGATCGAAGGCAGCGATAAAACCGTGAGGTTGAGAGAGCCGGGAGCGGGTTTGTGACATTCGCAGCAGCACACCTGTGCGTTCACCGAAGCTCGACAGGCGCGTACCCGACACAACATCTCGCTGTATCTCGATCTTTTGCAACCGTATCACGCGACCTGTCTCTCCCCTCGCCTGTCGCGGTGAAATCGATCGAGCACGATTTTCTTCTTGCAACGTTCTGGTTTCCCCTTTGCTTTCTTGTATACACTTGAATAAATCCGCGCGTTTCGTCTCAAACGAAAGTAAACGCATGAATAATCGCGCCGATCGAATAACTTTGGTAACCGTCTTTATCTTTTTACACTTTTACTTTCATATCAATTAGCACGTACACACAAATTACATAAAATCTGACAAAAATCAAACTGTTTCAAGTCCAATAACCGAAAGGATATGATTTTATTATCAAAGGAAATCGCCTTATTTCTCTTCGTCGACATTTGCAAGCCGACTTTTTTATATATCCGCTTCGAATGAACGAGGAAAAACCGCTTGCCAATTCCCCGTTTTATTAATCCATTCCTGACAAGCCATAAAACACCCCGCGCGCCTTCGAAACATCGACGAGATTAAATTCTCGAGCGCGCTCGCGGGAGGGCGTTCATAATTTAGCAATCAAGTAAACACTCGAACGCGAGATATATCGCTGGATTTCAGCCGCTCGCCGTTTCTTGTGTGCGACCGACTGACAACGTTGTGTTGTGTCGACGATTGGTACTAGTTTCCCCTTCGAACGCGCAAGTTTCTTCGTGCAACGCGACGACAAAAAGAATCACGTACTACAAGTACTCTATCCCTTAATGAACCCTTTTTTTTGCGAATCGACGCATCGTGTATCTACACGCTGATAGATACATCATGATTAAGCTTAACGAGAAAACTAGACAACGATGATTAATAACACGAGGAGCCGACATTTGACAACGTCACGTCCCATAAAATCACAGATAAACAAGAGGGAAAATTAAAAATATGTTAAGTAAGA
>QVNV01002199.1:0-39791 GCA_014825455.1 Pseudomyrmex pallidus
CGTTATAAATAGATCATAAACTATGTATACCGCAAATTTAAAGAAAATCCTAAGAAAATCAATAATTCGGAGAACGTCCTTAATTAAAATTCGCAATCTCAAAGTAGTCGAATATTTATTAACAGTAAGATTTATACGTCATGAACATCAGAAGCAGGTGTTGATTTTTGTTATGGAGAATGTATCGGTAAAATGAAACTTATCAGAGAGAATCGTTATTTTCTGAAGAGTTCTCTTCGAGAAATCGGCCAATCTTTGCACGCAGTCTAATCACAACTTAATAAATCGTAGACATCTTTCTTAGATGCAGACCTACCTCGACCCTTTACTTTCATCACCTTTCTCGTTCCTCGCGTTGATGATAAACCCTTCCCCTTCCCCGACTTCCACCACTTGAGACCGCGTAGGTTTCCTCCTTGCTATCTCTACTCGATCTCGTATCTTCCGTTCTTCTTCATCCTTCCCGCGAGAACACTTAGTTCCCGCGAGAGGAGTTTAGTGATTCCCCCACATGTGTGTGTCGGGTGATACTCTCTCGTTCGTTTTATATTCTATCGTTTCTGTACTCGCTTTAACGATCTGGCACGCTAGAAATAGAAGCTCCGCCTTCTAGGCCAGTAGCCGAAGGTTGGATGAAAGAGAAAGAGGTAGGAAGAGAGAAAGAGAGAGCAAGAGAGAGAGATGCCCTCCTCCACAGTGTAGGAGGACGAGACTCCTTGCGAAGATCTGGGCGTGGTGAGGGAGGAGCTTTCTATACTGTACACTGAACTCGTTTATATCCGACATCGACCGGGAGCTTCCACGACCGGATGCACCCGACGTCGGCGTCGACGTCGCCGACTGTCGGAATCGTGACTGAGTTCGCGCGGTTTGCCAAAACTCACGCGTCGTTAAGCTTACTCTTTGCGAGCTGTCTTCAGAAATGATTTTGTATCGAGATTACTATATTTATACGTAAAATTATATAAAAATAATTTTTATATAATTAACTACTTAGATTATACGTACATGTGGTAATCTTCAATTGACTCGTGCTACAATATTATTAAGTATTTTTTTGATTGTAAGAGAACATATGTGATGATACAATAATTGTATATTCCGATGCGCTTTACCTGTGCTATAATTTGGCAGCTCAATGTGGGATATCGTGGGATAAATGATATTTCCCCAAGTCTGTTTAGGATCCAAATATGTACTCAAGTTACAATACGTATACTATATGCGATACACATATTTTGCGCGGATACACTTACTATTGTATATAAGTTGCATCTGCGCGCAGAACAATGGAATAATAATAACGAAACGCGCAAAACCCCCTGAAATAAAATTTTAATTAAAGACGTTAATTTCAGTTTGTGATTCGCGACGGATCCCCTGACTGGGCTTTAACATAATTTAACGAAATTCGGCGCTAATGCAACATATTTGGCATACGTATTCCGCCGGATGGAGTAGAGTTTCTGTTGTAATTTTAATTAAAAGTATTGATTTAAATTCAGCCTACACGGTTCTCCACATATTAATGCGTTTCATTTTAATGCACGTCGTTAATTTTATTCAAATCGAATAGTCTGCGGCCGCATATACACGCAAACACGAAATATCTTTTGTGCGTATATAATATAAAAGAATATGCCCCTGTGTGTGGTGTGTGCGTATTGATTTGCAAAAACAGAGTTCTCGCGCATTTGGACCATTTTTTCTGACAACGATACGAATATTTACGGACTGGGTAACGCGGGAAATAAAGAAGGCTGATATCTCTGCAGGGGGAAATATAATAATAAAATTTACGCGCGCGGAATCCGCCAATCTCGTGTAACTTGATGAACAGTAGATTTCGTAATGAACGTAACGAAGAGAGTCAATTTGGATTCACGGTGGATCTGACCGAATTTCAAGCTTAACGTAACCCAGTAAAGGTACATATGTATTTGGCACATGCGCGATTAAATGTGCGATTATTTTATTGCAATATTTTTAGTTTTTGCTTTATGTTAAATCTTCCCGTAAATGTATTTTATATTATTCATCAAATGACAAAGTCTGATCGTTCGCGTATGTACGATTTTATCACGAATTTATTCGCGCGTTTGAGCTATTATTATTAATACGTTTGAGCGCACACTGCTGCGTATCTTGAATTATTTAATCGAAATTCACACATGTTCGTCTTTGCAAATCGTCGCTCCCTACGTAAGTGTCATGCTAGATTTTCAGTTTATTGTATAGTGACACTTGGGAAGTCATGTTCTTTATGATCACCAAATATTAAAAAACAAAAAAAATTTATACGTAACAATTTGAAACCGAAAGAATCCCTTAACTAAACATGTGAAGAATTAGCCGGAGATTCCAGGTTCGACTCCTGGCCGAGGAGTTTTTTTCGCAATATTTTAATTATTAGTTAGGGGGGTATTCGGGGACTAGTAAAAATTTACATGTATATGTTTCTGCACAACACCTTGGAAACGGCTCGTATTGGCCTTATATATTTCTTAGTTTAAACATGTGAAGTTTTAAACTTTTAAACATGCTCTTCCCTAAAATTTGCGGAGTTACGGAATTACACGTAGGAAGTGACGAAATATTCTCGTGCCATTATTTGCTCTCTGCTTACTATTTCATTGGAGGAAAATGAAATAAAATTGAAAAAATTGAAAATTCAAAAACATATCCGAAGTAATTTTTCACTTTTTTTGGTTTTTGGTTTTTTTTTTTTTTGTTTTTATCGCGCGAAGTGTTTCCTCTGATGTGCTCTTGTTCGGAACTTGATTTTGTGGTGTACAACACGTGCCACGATCGACGCGACCGTTTACGTGACAATCGCTCGGAGGGCAGTGACGAGTACGGAGGATGTGTGTGGGAAGATGGACGTCGCTCGCTACGGGAAGGGTTAAACCGTGCAGTTTGCCAATTTGGCGCAGACGTCGTCGTAGGTGCGCCATGTCGCGCCACGTTTAGCGGGCCGGGAGATGAAGTGTGCGAACGAACGAGATTCGGCGAGAGGCCTGATGTGCGGTTGAGGAGATTAATATGCGCGCGAGGCTCACGCGCGCCACCCTCGTATTCTCATCCTTCACTCTCGTTTTAGCCGTGTCCGCGGCTCTTGCGTCGTTTTGCTCTTCTCTCTCTCTGCTCGCTCGTCAACCGCTCGCTCTATCCTTCTCTCTCTCTTTTTCTCTCTCTCTCATTCTCGCACGTCGTACCCCTGCAGTCCCATTTGCGAGTGGCGGCGATATATACACACGTATAAATTCAGCGGCGCGCACACGTGTAACTACGTATAGTCCGCCGCGACGGCCGGTCCTGGGCATTTAGTAATTTCTGTCACGAGCCGAACGTTCCGTTCGAAACGTCAACTCACGTGTAACTGCGGAGCGAATGGCTGCTCACGTATGCGTCAAGCTTAGTCGGCGACCACCGCGAGAAGAGGATGGCCTCTGCGAGAAAATTCGAGCGCGCCCGCGACGCTGATGGCCTCGAGGCCGCCGCCGCCGCCGCCGCCGTCGCCTCGCGTCGGCCACGTTCGTGCAAATAGTCTGCGCGTGGAATATCGAAGCTGTCATCTTACACGCGACGTGTGTGGAAATGAGCAATTGCCCATCAGCGTTTCGACGTCTACTCACTGATGAAACATAACTTTGGAACACACATTTTTTTTTACGGAGGAAAACAAAAAGAATTTGATGATACAATTTTTACGATTGGTTTTTGACTCGATAACTTTTGATGAGATATTGGCTTTCAAACACATTTCGATTTTGTATAAGAAGCGGTTGTAATTACGGTTTAGCAGCGGTAAAATACACGAAAGAGTTTTTTTTTTTTTTTTTTAATTTACTTTTGACAAATCTTTCAACCGCGCGCATACATGGAACGAAATTCGCGTCATCGCTATACAAGAATTATTCACTGTGCGGATATGAATTTCGAAGTGAAAATTTAATCATAACTTGGGATAACTATGAAGTAATGCGCGTGATTAGATATTCTACGCATAACCGACCAACATTGATGTTTGAATACATCATGGCAGTTTGAATTAGGTTTATTGGTCGATATATATGAGGGTTGTTGTGTCTCTGGTTAACATGATTGTATGCAAATTAATTTGGCTCTTCCATAATTTCGGTTCTATACGTTATAAAAGAATCTGAGAGTATGTGACATCTTGCGTACTGAGAGAAAAATATAAAAAGATTTGCATACGGTGCGTAATATTAATAAAAAACATTATTTTACCTATTTACTGATATATAAAATAAATTACTAATTTTGGAACACAGATCTCTTTCAGAAGCTCGTCGAATTTGTTACATTATCTTATTTTTGACGGTGGTTTTTCGATCAATTGAATTAATTTGTTTCCATAAATTTAAAAACATTTTCAGAATGAGACAGGAGAGCGAAGAGTGTCGAGAGAAGGACAGTGTTTTTATTCTGGAGACTCTCTTTCTCTCTCTCTCTCTCTCTCGACTCTCTTTCTCTCTATGGGGGAGAGTCGATTGGGACGTTCTTTTCTCGGGCATTCCCGAGGCGTGCATTCTGCGGAAGGGTTGAGAGGGTGAGCAGTAGGACCGGTTGGTAACCGGTCATTCGGCGGGGTGCAAAGAGCGGCAGAAATCACGCGTGCGGTTTTGCGGGCTGCGTTCCTGACCGCCGAACGCCGAAGTTCGGATTGAACTGTCACCATCAGCCCGTACGCCGCGACCGCGTGACGTATATTCGTTCGTAATAACTGCGGTCGACCAGTCGAGACACTCGGTAAACGCAGTTTTATGAGTCGCGCGGCGTTGTCTCTTCTTCTTTCTCGAACTCTTCTACGCGTGTTACATGCGGTTTAATGTTATTATTTGCTCGGGACACAACTGACAACTGCTTGTGCCCCACAGCAAGCATGACGTCAAAGTTTTTTTACATTCGATGTCTTCAAGTGACTGTTGTCATAGACTGCAATATTCTTTTTTTAGAAGCGATTACGCTTTATTTTTGTAGCTTAGCCTATGCATGTTATTTTTTTATTTACACGAGACTAGGTTTTGGCCCTGCGCACAATAGAAAAAAATATTAGGAACAGAAATAAATATTAAATATTTAGGAAGAAGAAATTGAAATAATGTTACATTAAACAAGAGAATGAGATAGATTGATTATTCCAAATTCTTATTTTTTAATTTATGATGCATTAATTTATTTTATTTTCTTGTTTTGTAAAGAAATAATTCCAATTTCTTATTTCTAATATTTAATATTTATTCCCATTCCTAATATTTTGTTTATTGTGCGCAGAACCTTATTTAGAAAGATGCGTAATAAATATTTTGAACTGTTTTAACTTTGAAAAATAACATGTTGTCAAAAATTATTTATTAAGGATAAAGGATAAAGGAAGTGTAACTGATTCGTGACCGGCCCAGTGGTCTTGCGGCCTGAGTGCGAGGGCTGCGAGTTAGGAGGTCCCGAGTTCGAATCCACACCGTCGGATTTTTCCGGTCCGGTCTCTTTCAAGTCGAATTTATCGATTGAAAAGCGAACCGGCTTTAAGTTTATAATTAACTTCCTTTATCCTTTAAGTTTAATTGATTCCCTTCAAACTCACAACACTTTTCAACATTTCTATATCCACCATCCATTCGGAGGCCCGATTTAGTTCGCTTTTCAATCGATAAACTCGACTTGACAGAGACCGGCCCGGAAAAATTCGACGGAGGTCTTTCGAACTCGGGACCTCCCACTCGCAGCTCTCGCACTCAGGCCGCGAGACCCCTGAGTCGGTTTTTATTTATTTATTATTAATTATATTTAAAAATGATAGTATTCCATGTTATTTAACCGCGTACAGACATGGGTCTCCTAGACCGACTCAAACATTTCAAACCGGTATCTAATAAAAATTAGTTTTTTTTTAAACGCTTATATCTTCGGAACTACATTTTTTCAATTTGTTTGTTTTTATTAACGCAGAATTGCTTAAACTTTTGATAAAAAAAAAAAAATTTAAAAAATATTGATTTTTCGCGGAGATATTCGATTTTGAAGTCGCGTGGGTCTCCCAGTAAGTCGTTTTTGGAGTCTCTGTATGCAAAGGGTTAAGATTGCGAGGAGCACGGGACAGATATTATCTGTATATCGATGCACGCACACGTTTACATACAAAATGCAAGTGTATTGTAATTAGATGTCAGAATTTGACTCGTGTCAGACTCCCCTGCTTAACGCGTTAATTCAAATTGTACACGCAGGTGAAAAAGTTTACGGCAGATGTGTTAATGGATTAAATTATAAAAATGTTTGGTTAGTTATCGACGCGCGCGCGCGCGCTAAAACAATCCGCGTGAATCCGATCCGCGGTAACACGTGGACGGCTTGTTGATTTATGTCCGGCCACCCTCGTTCAGAAACGCGCGCGACTCACGCACAGATACAAAGAGAGAGAGAGAGAGAAAGAGAAAGAACGAAACGTTTCTGTGATCATATCGTCGATGAGAGAGAAAGAGAGAGAGAGGGTGAAGCGTGGGCGACACTGGCCTATCGGCGGTTTTCAGAAGCTGCAGGCTATTTGTCCACCGCCGCGTTCTTACTTTTTTATTTGCCCGCCCATTATATATGGCGGCACATACGTACGGATACGCGTTTATATATCCGGACTGGGCCCATAAAAATACCAGCCGATACGTGTCGGGTATTATTAGAAGCTCAAAACAAGATTGCTCGGGCGACGCAGAGTGGCCTTCGTTTCTGCACCCTTCGTATGTCGGTCGGCAGCCCTTCGCGCTCGTCCCTCTTCGCGCAGCGATGTGAGGACAGTCACGCGGGAGCGAGCCTCCAAACGTATTGTCGAAGTAATCGTCTCGGATCCCCTTTGCGTAAAAACATCTCGACGAGGTTTGTCTCTGCGATATGCTACTCAATCTTCGGATATTCTTGTTCTCCCCTCCCTTTTTTTTGTTTTACTGAGATTTATGTGCCGCATGAATCCACAAATGTGACGTACATCTTCGATGATGACCATACTAGATCGATTTGTCGATCGATCTCAAGAGTTTTTCTAATAATAAAACTTTTGTTTTACACACACGTTCGAATAGTTGCTTTGCACGTGCGCGAGTGTATCATTTCTCACTCTTATTGTCCGCCGAGAGGATTTTACGTCAGCAAAACGTATACCCCACGAAAGTCGTTTGAGAAGTTGAAAGAGTGCAGGGAGAAAGAACGTCCTGTCCGTATGAGAGAAGGTTGTTCGCGTAAAAGAATACGAGAAAAGGAAGAGGCGGCTTATGCTCGCGAGGTTAGAGGCTTAAGCTTGCACGGCCTTAGTAAGACGTTCCACCTTTAGCCCTTTGCTCATAGCGCCTTGGCTGGATATTTACAACGTCGTCGTCGCCTCGGGGTCCTCGTCGAGCGGAAGCCGAGGAGTGAGAAATGGCCGTGCCGACAATTAACTGAAATCAGCGGGCCGAGGCGGTTTGTCACTGTCTGCGCCCTCCGAACTGCCGTGCTCTGCCATTGTCGTTATAGTGCCACTAATACCGACCGCGTTTCACTATCGCCCGGAAAATATATATGTATATATATATATATATCGAGAAATACACGCGTTTACAGCTTAACAATTTTTCGCTCTTGCTTTTCGTGCGATTGCTTTTGCGCTTTTTAATAAAAAAACGTACGTCCAACCAATAATATTTCCAATTTGAACGGATTTATTCGAAAAATTTCATTATAAAGCATCCGTTTTATTATTGATTATAAGTCACAGAATGTCGAGGATGTTGCCGATAATGTTATATACAGAGGAAAACATGAAAGCGATGAAACAGAGCAAACTTTCACCTCTATCACTCCCTTCGAGTGAGATTCTCTTTGACACGAACCGGATAACGCGATTAAGTAATTAAGGGATTTTTAATCTTGTCCCGGTCCTCGTTTTGGCACCGGTCACGAGTCGGCGAAAAAATAAATAAATTCGAAGCCGCTGCCGTTTTAGGAATTAAATCGCTGATGAAGAGCTTGTACCTCACTCTTTTTTTTTCCGCCCTTCTATCTCAGCTCAGTCTAAATCGATAAATTATCCTCGGTGAACCTTGCGAACCCCTCGCATTTTATTCCCGCACTCGAATGTTTTTTCTTGTCTAAATTATTCTTTATCCTAATTCTCATTTGACGATTACCAAAAATACATACGTGCACATATCTGCTTCTGTGCGTTTGCGATCATTGCGAATCAATTCGCATTTTTAGTCGATAAAAACACACGGACGTGTTAAATTCGAGAATCGTGTATTGAGGAAAAATGTTTTGATTCTAATTGCGAATTTTTATTTTATTTTCTCTTAATCTTTTTTGCGGCTTTTTAGTCTTTTATTTATTTAATTTTTATTTCTCAATACGCTAATTTACAAAAACAAAAACACGCATTTTTTATGTAACTATCGTTCTTTCTTTGCGATGCTTCTCACGTATCTTTACCGGCCTCTAAAATCGCTTTGTCGGTTTTTAGGCATTTGACAATTATTCGGTAATTTATCAAAACGCCGGCGTATACGAGTGCAGTCCGTCGCGATCGGCTTTGCCTTTTGTGAGCCGATCGCACGCGACACACGGTGTCCGCAAAATACTCATTCGCGACATAAATATTTGAATCTTTATTTCGTCCGCGCAATGAGTAATGATCAATAAAAATTTATGTAGGTCATCGCATTTATAAGTCACGTGACCATACTGTTTGCATTTGCGTATTATAAAATTATCGACACTTGAAACACACTGTTTAATTTACTATATAATTTGTTGAACTAAAAGAGTATTATTATATACGTTTACTATTTGCGTATAAATGTGAAATTTAATCTACCCTCGTGAAATTTTCTCCGTACATTTTGAGAACCGCGCGACGAATCCATTGCAGGATCGCATCTTTTTTTTTAAGAACAAAGACGGAGTCGCTATTTTGTTAAGCGATACGGAAATCGTGATTCGCGCTAATCGCTTGTACCGGCTTTAAGTTTATAATTAAATGCCTGGTGGCGAGGCCGCCTCCAATTAGCGGCATATGTCGGTGATATAAGCACTAACGCCGGGTATCGTCACCGTATTCCATCGCTGATTATCAGCCCGGTGGCAGGATTCGATCGCCGATCTCCACGCGTTTAATTCTCCCGGCGGGCCACTTAGCTGCGGCAAGTCCAACTACCTTGTGGCACTTCAGTTCAGTGGCGGCTAACGATCTCGTTGCTCGGTTTAGCGAATAAAGTATCGCGGCGATGGTCGGCCGCAATAGCGTCGACGATCATTAAAAACCGGCGGCGAAGTCGATAATTCCATTTAAATGTAACAGACCCAGGTATTTTTAATTTTTTTCCCGCGCCGATTCTCAATTGCCCGAGATTGAGAATCGGCGCGGCAATGTTTTTTTTTTCTCTATATACAGTCATGCCGCTGTCGCGGCGAAACCGCGCGCGATTCCGTTTTAAATTCACTCGTTTGGGATCCAGACTCTATAGCGCGTCATTAGCGCGCGAGTTAATGTCGGTGTTTACAGTTCGGCATTGCGCGCGTTCGGATACGCGCGCTTTCTCGCTCTCTGCATTTTTCGCGCTTCAACTTCGCGTAATATTACAAAGCGCCTCGATGAAGCAGAGAATTTTTTCTCTTTCAACCGAAAAAAAAAGCTTTATCGTCGTTTATTTTCTTCAACATCCATTTCCATTGAGAGTTTTAATAAAATTAAGAATACACGATCGGTGAATCAAGTTCAAACTTTGCAAACAATTTTAATCGAAAATAGACACGTCGTTGCGTCATCGCAATCGGATCATTTCGTTTGCGAAGAAACATTTTCTCGCGCAACTAATTTATCGCGATTCGACCCACTTGCGATCAATTTATCGGACATTTTCCGCCAACGCAAAAGTGGCAAGAGCCAGTCGTACCGTTAGCAATCGTACGTATGCGCGTTCCGGTGATAAGCCGATATAAAATACGTAAACGCATTTGCAGCATATATAATTTGCCGGCGCGTAACAAGCGCGCGCGCGCGCGACGTTCTTTTTTTTGCGGCGCGCGTGGAATTATCGGGACACCCGGTGCACCAGGTATCCGTGGTATGGAACGTGGCTGCCGACAACGAAACGTGATCCCGCGTTCGGAGTGGCGGAACAAAACTATCTCATTGTGTGTTAATACACCGCGCCGCACTCGCTCGCTCACTCGCTCGACTCGCAACTGCAATACGCGATGCAGGCTTAGGGTGTATTCACAATTCTTTGAAAATCCCATTTGTGAGACGCAAAAATAATACCAATATCCCTACTCGCGTTTGTGAAAAGTTTTTAAAGAGCATTTTCTTGAAAAATAAAGTTTTGCAAAATGTTTTTTCTTTAATTCTGTAAAGGAATTTTCTGTATTGACGAAAAATTTCATATTGTATTTGAATAAAATTCTTTACAAGAAAACTAAAAAAGATTGAAGAAATACAATTATTGTCAATATTGTCGTAACGCAAAGATAATATCAGGTATTACTTTTGAAGAGAACAATTTTAGAAAAAACATATTTATTGAAGTAAAATAAATTATTTGATTATTTTGTATTAATCTCTAATCTAACAATATTTTTAGTACAACGTTTTATCAAAATGTGAAAATATATAAAAGTATTTTGGTTCGATGTGTGTGTCTGGCTTTGGGATGAGATTATTTTTTCCACCAAGAACTCACTTTTCGAGAATTTACTCGGTCGTTGCAAACGCAACTTTAAACGCTTGCAACGCTGCTGCTGCTGCGCCGTTAAGATCTGCGAGTGCGTGCCGAAAGAGTTCGAGACACTCGAGCATCTCTTGTCCGTACAGGCAAAGGGTGCGTAGAGGCGCGTAAAAATGCGAATGCCAAACCACCTGGGGATTCGCATTTTATGCCGTTTTACTTTTGCCAAGAATCTCTTCTCGTACGCTCGATCATTTCCACTACCGGAAACACTCGCTCGCGAGTTTTCTACACACGAATTCCCGAGAATATTTATTTCTATGAATATTTAAACTTCAGAACATAAGTTTGATGTTTTATTACGTCTCTGTTTTATTATTTTTTGTTTTTTAAATTACATATTATATTATTCTATTGAACGAACACACACTGTTTGATTATTCGCGATAAAAATAGCGCTGCTACAATTTCTCATTCGCTTCGAGGTGCTTTTCTTTGCGCAACAGTGTTCGCAACCGCATTTGCATCTTCTTACGAGCCGCAAGTCGTACTTCTTTAAATATTCAGAACTCGCCAAGCCCATATGGACGACGGTAGACGACGCAGATGGGGAAAACGGCAGATTCGATAATACGTCAGTATGCGATTACATGCTGCTATACGAGCAACTCGCAGACAGCCGCGAGTTTCCTTCGTAAACTAGCACGCAAAGCATCCCTTGTATTCTAAATTACGCGAAAATTCGAGGACCAATTTTCAGCAGCTTAGAGGGCTCTCTCTCTCTCGTAAGGTTCCGTTGGCAGTTAGTAGGAATGGGCGGGCCACATATTGGATCATATCGTATCTTCTCACACCCCATGAATAATGCATTTCAAAGGTCGCTTCCCCTTCCCTACCCAGTCTTCTTCTCCACCTCGATACTCGATCTCACCCCCTTCCTTTTCTCCGCGTTTCTATCTTCTTCTCTCTCTCTCTCTCTCTCTCTTTCTCTTTCTCTCTCTCAGCTTTTTCTTGTTCGCTTACTCTCGCGCGAGCCGAGAGTCGCATCCCGAAATCTTTTCGTAATTAAAGCTGCCATATATTTTACTTTAATCGAGAAGATCGGCCGACTACCATTGCTCGCTACGATTTATCACGACCGGACCCGCTCGTCCGCCTCTCTTCTCGCTTCCTCACCTCCGCAGAAGATTATAATGCCGACGATGTATGTACCGGCGTGGTGTAATTGCGGAACGTTCTCACGACTCCGCGACTCTTTTCACGTTTGAAACACAACTGGTAAACTGTGATGTGAAATTTTCACAGTTCGCGATACTGCACAAGTATATCAGTTATAAAATAACTTTTCCCGGACAATTTTCCAAAATAGAAAAACGATAAAAGATATTTCTTTATCAAATATACTTGTGTTAATTTTTATTGAATTTATAAGTTATTAAACTTCTATGCGAGTAAAAGGAATAAAATAAACTCAAGATGAGGAACACGTGCTCGAGATCTCTGGTATATATTTAAATTATTGAAACACAGAGCATTTCGACGCACGCGAGAGAACCTTCGAATCTGATCTCTCGCGATCGAGCGAGAGTCGTTGGTGGCTTGCCTTTCTTCTGCTTTACTCGGCGCGCGAATCTGGTCTTTGGGCGATTCGCGCGCCGAGGGATCCTTGAAGCAACAGAAGCAAGCGGCAGTCCCGGTGTCACAGACTGCGAGATAAATCTTGGATTACCACGCGCTTCTCCCCCTCCCCTCATCCTAACGTCTCCCGGAGTTGTGCTTCTTGAATAGTAGCACCTCGGCATCCCGATCCTTCTCCGTCCACGACGTCCTTCTATCCTTCTCCTCCCTTCTTTATTCTCTTCATTCTCCCGAACCTTCCGCATGACGACACCAAGCTTAGCACCGTCTTACGCTCGGTGAGGACTCGGGAACTAGTGTACTCGTGGATTTACAACCTCGAGGACGCTGTTTGGTAGATCGCACGCGAGAGCTCCGTATTAATGAGCGATTAGAGTCATAAATCGGACTTTAGTTCTCCACTCCCCGTTTTGTCGCGCGCGAATCTAGTTAGTTTTATTGTTCGCGGATTGTGCGTTAGCACTGCGGCGGATTCGCGGATCAACAGTTCGATACTATTTTCGTTTACTTGTCACGTTACTTATCAGTTTTTTTTGTTTATCATTTATCAGTAGTTCGCGTTCTTATCTCATTCGTTGCTATTTTTATTATTACGTCAAAGAAAAAAAAATACGTTCCTTGAGCACGACGAAAATTGATCATCACAAACGCGTGTGTGCAAAGAAGTGGCGCAGTTTGCCGCATTAAGAAAGAGGGCGACGAGAAACGAGGGGTTCCTTCTCGTCTCGTCGGTGATCCGCGGGACTCTCCACCCGCCGGAGTAGCTCGGGCGAGCCCTCTTAAATTAATTACAGGGAAAAGATCCGCACATCCCTCGGTCGCCCTCATCCTCGAGAGAGCAAAGGCGGATACGCGCGCGCTCACCCGAGTGTCTAACGGACGAAAATCCTTGCTAAAGGAGCGGAATGCTCGCCAAAAAAAAAATTCCTCCTCGTACTCGCCTCAGACGCCGAGATTTTAAGTGGTCTTCTCCGCGTCTTCTTCCTCCCTCTCCTTCCGCCCGCTTCTTTTCTCTTCTAGCGTGTCCTATCCTCGCGTGTTCTATCCCTTAAACCTGCCGGTGGATCCTTCAGACCGGTCTTCCTTCAAATTGATTCGGTAAATTTACTCACGATGCACGTGTCTCTTTTATGTCTTTCCCTGTGCAAGTCTGAAAAAAAAAAAAAAAAATAAGAAGCATATATATTTATGTATAGATGATATCTTGTCTCGTCACTTTTTGCGCGATCTTCGCCATGTCTCAACAAAGATCGAGTTAAAAACAAAAAAGATTTAGTGTTCAGTTCATTTTATATTTCGTAAAGATAATATATAATTTTAGTAGTTTGTAAGGATATAATAGGTGTTTTAAGAGAGACGATATACAATATACAGTAGAAATATTTATATAAAAAACTAAACAATGGAAGTGAAATGTTACATGTGCGGGAAAACGCGTTTACATCGAATTCTCACGAGAGAAGAAAAGCGGGTATAAGCGCAATATTCCCGAGCAAATCTCTGAATAGTTGCGAAGTTTCCGGAACCGATTCGTTAGAAATGCTGCTTGTAACCCGGCTTTATCGGCGTATCTCGCGCAGAACGGCGGAGAACAGAAGCTCTGCCAGCTAATGCCGGTGTAATCCCATAAGCGGCATAAGTCCCGATGACTGGTCGGAATAATTCCGATAGGCCGTTTCACCCTTTTCGTCGCGCACTCCGTTCCTTTCTGTCATGCAGAGTTCTGTTGTTTCTAGCTTATAATTTATCGTAGAACGAAACATGTGGGAACGCAATTTCTGTTTACCTATATATAAATCTCTCTGTACGTTTAGTTAACAGATTAATTTTTAAAGCGATTTTTTTAGCCGTTAATTTTCTTGTTAATTTATTATTTTCGTACTGAAATTAGTGCGAAAATAATAAATTAACCCTTCGTAGTTAGACGTGGGTCTCCCAGACCCGCTCAGAAATTGCGCATCGACGTTTCTAGAAGACATTAGTTTTTTTTTGTAACACTTATATTCTCGAAACTACTAGAGATTTTTTTCAATTTATTTTTTTTTATCGACGCAGAAGTGTTCAAACTTTTGATTACAAAAATAGAAATTGAAAAAATACTGCGGAGATCTTAAAGTCGCGTGGGTCTTATAGACCCGGTCTGATTAACTCGTCATTTTTGAGGTCTGATCACGAAAGGTTAAGTTTTTTATTTTCTTATCTATAGTATATTGTATTCAAATTTGATCTATTACTTCGGAAATTGTAAGTGTCACATAATTTGTACATGCGAATCGTTTTTTTAACAATGTTTTAGATTTTATTTCTTTAGTACGAAATATACATATATACTGTATACAACATATATAAAATCATATATATTTATGCGTACATATATAGGATCGATCGCGGCAAAATCGCGCTATTTGCTTTATACACATACGAACGTGAGTGTTCGCGGTTTTCTTGTTAAAACCGAAATTTCAAAGCAATTATGTATCTTTATTGCGCAACATTGCGGCCAAATGTTTATCGTATAATTGCGATACGTGCGGACGTGCATCGAGTCCTCGAGTTTTGTCCCAGTTTTTATCGGATCGTTCTCTAGTTTGTCCAATATCGGGAGCAGAAATTAAATAACTTGTTTTTATACTCTATTACACGTTTTCCGCGATATGTTTGTACTTTTCATAAAATTTCATACGCGTGCGTAACAGCGAGAATTATTATAATCTATTTTGTAGCGCGCAAAATGATTTAAAAATATGAAATATGATAATGAAACTTACACACACACGCACACACATGTATATATATGTACAGTCAAAAAACTCTCGATATTTGCGCGGGTATGGGACTGTAAAAAAAAACTTTCCTGGAAAATGCATACTAGAATATATAGAATCTATAGAGAGTATAGAGTATTGTTTCTATAACTTCATAAGTTTTGTGGAATAAGGAACGTAGTAGAAGAAAAACTTATGTGTGTTAGTTTAAGGTAGTTCTATCACATAGGGTCGGATTTCGTGGGTCCTAAAAGGAATTCGTTAAAATTTACAAGAAGAAAACGCGTATTATGCACGACTAAGAATATAATTGATGAAATTATTGATGAAATAAAATAAACTATTTGTAAAAAAATATTTTATAAATGAAGAAAGACAATTTAAGGTAGTTTTATCACGTAGGGCCGGATTTTGGGGGTGCTAAAAAAGATTTTTCTATCACATTATCAATTTATTAAATCGAAATGGTCGGTAACGTTATTATTATTTTTTTTTAATGTCTACTTTTTAGACAGTTTGAAGATATATTTGATAGTTCTTGGAAAAAATTTCAAGTCTAGAAGTTAAAGAAATACGAACACAAAGAATTTACGCGTGTATACCACATATGTCATTGTGTTATACCTGTGTTCAACTTAATTTATTTCATTAAAATGATCGGTAACCGATTGTTTCTTTGTTTTCAAAAAATTAAGATTGGTTCAGACAATATTATATAAAAAATTGGAATTTATGGCAGGACTTTCGTTTCGTGATAGAACTTTGAGTGCGCAAATATCAAGAGTTGACTGTATATATAACAACAAAACAAAATGTACAACAAATATAAGATAACAGATAGAATAAGAGAATATTATGATTACACATGAGATCAAACAGTTCTTGTTAGCTATTTCGCATTACAAATCGCGAAAATGAAACATAATTCGTGATTGAAATCAAAACACGAGATGTTAACTAATAATCGTGTAGATTAAAACGAGATCAAAAGATAGCGCGAAACACGGGCGCTATTAGCGTCACAGACGGGGAACTACCAGACCTCTTCGGGATCTCTTGAAGAACTCGCGTGCGCGGTCAGTCGAGGACAGATCGTAAAACAGTCCGACGCGGTGTCGACCCGACAAGGAGCAGAAAATACAAGCCAAGCGGAACACAGGCGAGCTGTGTCCTCGTTTGCATTAAACGCGCATTCCGTGCCGCGAACGATTAAGACTTAAGAGAGAAACCGCGCTGTGCGAAACAGCAGTGTTGGACGCGCGGACCCACGAATGAATGTCCTTATTGTCCTACCCGTGAGAAACCGAGGCACGCGCAAATTCGACGTAATTAAATGAGTGACACGCACACGCGTTCTCGCGATTCTTATCTCGTCCTCCCTCCCCCCTCTCTTTTGACATCTGCGATAAATATATTTGATTTTTTGATTATTTCAACAAATTTAACGGCAGAATCGGCAGAATATGCAGAGCTCATATCAAAATATTATCTGAGGAAAATACCGAGGTCTTAATATTGTGCAATTTTCGAATCGTGACGTTTTGGAATATCAGAACGTTTTATTGAAAAAAAAACTATTTTCGAGAATTTTTTTCCGTTTCAAGTTAAGAGAATTCTTTCGGTGTGCCGGTTTGAAGAAAGAATATTGCAAAAATAAGTGGGAAATTCTTTCTGAGATATAGATTTGAGATGTCAGTCGACTCGGAGGAGCTTTGGGAAATTCGACGAGGGTTAAAGAACTCTGACCCATTTTTGTGCATCACCTCGCGGAATTTGCACATCGATTGTCTTATTCGCTTGGTGGCGAGCACACGCTGCTGGGTGCGAAGCCTTCGCGCGTCGTCCAAGCCGGATGCTAAACCGCACTTTACTCAATGGGGTGTGCATAGGTCGGGAAAGCGTGCGGAGTAATAACAGGCGAGAGTATAGTATATAGGTGACGCGCTGTGTACGGTGGAGGATGACGACAACAACGACGACGACGACGACGACGGGGCACCCCGTTACCCACTCTGTATGAAATATCAACCACCGTGAAACTTGAACGCCCTGAGAAACTTCGGCCGAGCGTCCTCGCTAACTCTCTCTCTTTTTCTCCCGGTCGATTCGAGCGCGCGGGAGGGCGAAAAATCCCGAGAATCTCCGTCGAAAAGATCGTGCAAACTCGCTGACCAGACGAGCCCAAGAGAAGACCGATATTCGCGGTGAACTATGCGCGAGTACATCAGACCGGTCGCTCGCTTTATGGAAAGTTGTAAAATTAATAAAGAATACCGGAACACACACACACCGACACAAGTTTCTCGCAGGATCGTCCGTCATTGATCTCTCGAGGATATGAGAAAGGACGTACGGGAAACAATGCATCTTTGAAACTCTGTATATTAGCTGAAATAAAATAAATATCTTTAAATTGGTTTCGAGGAGATTAAAACGGAAGTGAGAAATTTATATCGTTATTTTTGCTTGGAAATAAACTCTGTCGCACGGAAATTATATTAGAAAATGTCTTATTATACTGAGTCGCGTCTCACGTGAGTCTATCTTGGACGGCGATAGTTGAGAATACGCTTTGAAGCTACCGAAATGGTAAAAATTTTCCTACGTATGTTTCGAGACACGCAAGCGAAGATTTTGTTTGACACGCCGCGCATTCGCACACGACGATTATTATTTATGTGACATTCTTTGTCTGTGTTTATCTCTCTCTTTAATTCTCTCGCGGAAAGAGTTATTTAAAGAATCGCCGTTCTTATATATCTGTCGGCGATTATTAAACTAATATCGAATTGGACGATTCGAGATCCCGCCCGCTGCTATTTATGTCCCCGTTTCAACCGGGTAGACTTCCGCCGTGGGATAATACGGTTAACCGCGCTGGCCATTAGTCTTTCCACAATCGATACACGCCGGCTGCTGCGCCTGAAAATCGATGTCGATTATCGCGCGGTAGTTCCCTTGCTGTCTCCATTCCTCCTTCATCCTTCCGTTTCCTCCCTCGTCTCTCTCACTCTCTCTCACTCTCTTTGTCTTTCAATTGCTGATTTTATCTTTTGCTGATACATAACGACATTGCATATGATTCATTATATTGTATAGTTAGCTTCAACCGGAAGAAACTTTATTCTCACATTTTCGTATATCATGTATCTGAATGTTCTTGACAGTTTTGTCGACGGAATAGCTTTTTCATATATATATGTTTATTTTCATATATATTTATATGTATATATATATATAAATTATATATATTTTTAAAAATAGTATATATATTTATAGTAAATAGTATATATATTTTTATATACATATTTTATATATACATTTTTTATATACATATTTTATATATATTTTTTTATATATAAATTTTATGTATTTTTATATGTATTATGTAATTTTATATATTTATATTATATTATTTATATACATATATTTGGTATATATTTGGTATATATTTTTTGGTATATATTGTTGGTATAGATATATTTGTATCGGTTCGGCATATTTTAAATGAATCAACGGTATAAATACATGTTTAAAATAAAGGTTTGTGTAATTTGCATAAAATTACATTCTACCTTATTGTACGCATATTTAAAATAGTTATAGAATTAATCCTTCGTTTCCGCAAATTTAAGTTAACATTGTACACATAACTGGCGATATAATATGTCGGTTAATTAATGGGATTTAAAACATTTATACAGGATTACAGGCTCTCTCTCTTTCTCTCTCTCTCTCTCTGTCTGTTTTTCTCGCTCTCTGCCGAGCTATATTGCCGCATATTCCAAAGGATTATCCTTAATAATCACGAGTGCTTTGCGAGGGTTTGCTTTTCTTTCTCGGTTCTTCCCCTCGATCCTCCCGCTCCGTCTCGTACGTATCGTCAGTTTGACATCGTTGTATAACAGGATCTCACGCTGAGTACTGAGCCGGTTAACTCGCTGCAACCCAATCCACTCTCTCTCGTTTCAGTGTCGAGTCTTCTCGCTCGCCTTGCTCGTCTCATTTTCCTCTTTCTTCGCAACATTACTCTCTTCTGTCTAAGAACGGCCTTTTATGCATCTGTCCTTTTATGCACATCTGTATTTCCTTATGCACCTGTATTTTCGATTTATTTAAAAAAAAAAACGTGAGAAAATACCGTTTGTTTAATGCGGATATAAGTTTTTGAAACAAACAAAGTAAAACAATTTGGTTTCTTTTTCTCCAATTCTGTTTTTTTTGTTTGCAAATATTTCATCACTGTGTACAAAGAAGGATGTTAAAATAGTGTCGGTTGTAGTCCACGAGTGAATAGATCTTGTTTAAATCCTCACATGACAGGAGACAACAATATATATTATTTGCTTTTGTGGCAGAAACATTGCTAGAATAGTTTAAAGTAGTAAAAACTGACATCATCCACATACTAATTGGAAAACCACGATTCTAGAATTGCGAGTACATTCTGCATGTAAAGATCGCTAGATGCTAAAAAAGATTTGTAGCATCTAGATTTGTAGTCATCAGTATGCACCACGTGAAGGTTAAAATCCGTCTAATGCCTCGACAGAGAGATTAAAATCCCACAGTTTATTATTCCTGTGGTAATTGATGACTTCAAACATTTTCCACCGTATGCGTTTATGTGAGATTAATATTAATTAAGAATTCACGCCTCGTCATTGCATTGTCATCAGAATTGGATACTAAGAACAAGTCTTCATCAAAGTAACTAATCGAGCAAGGATTCAGACGTTCTTTTGAAGTCGAACTCGTACAAGTATTGTAACAGTGAGAACAACATCCCACAAGTGTATCCAATAATAGCATCAATTCCTTCTTTTGTCAACAATCAAATACAAAATACAAAATTTATTTTACAGAATTCAAAATGTCTGAAATGCAATTGAGCTTTGAATAAGATACTATTCCGGAAATGTAGGGGAGACCAGGGCTGGTTGTGACACTGGGGTAAAAAGTTACAGCCTTAGTGATGAAAAATAAATGATTAAATTTATACAATAAAAATGATTTGATTGATTGATTGATTGACTTTATTTAGCTTTCTCAGCTATTTTAAATACAATTTAACAAACATTTGTTATAACATATGTTTTTAACATTCTTTTAAATGGTTCTGGTCTTTCGCTACTTTTTATTTCCGCTGGTAAGGCGTTTTACATTTTTATTCCTTCATAAAACATACTTTTTTGTGTGCTCTTTGTTTTTCTGAATTTTATTTTAATATTTCCCATTTGCCTCGTTTCTATTTTACTTTCTATTATTTCTAATCTATCTCTTAATAGTAACATATCTCTTAGGATCTTAAAAATAAATATACATACATTGTAAATTGTACAATAAAACTAAAAGAAGACACATGCTTGCAACAATATTAACTGTCACGCCAGATACATCGGTAACGCTACTGTTGTATTATTTTTCACCAATCAAAGCTCTAACTTTTTATCTGTGTCACAATCACAGCCCCAGTCTCCCCTACTGATTACTTAGCATGATCAACATCTATAGATTTTGTCACAAATTTAAAATCACCTAATTTATTAATTATAATCAACAAAATAACTCTTCATCAGTTTTATCTGATAAATGTCACAATAAACAGATACACAGCTGAGAAAAAAAGTACACTCAGTTTAGAGAATTATTAAATTCAGGAAAAAAATCTATTTCAGAGACATCGAAATGAAAGTTGAAAGTCTTCGAGCGTTTAGATTTCTTTACCATATTTAAATTATTCTAGCAATCTGTTCTCATTACTTCTTAGTGAGATGATTGTTATTTTCTGTCATTTAAGGATTTAAACAATAATTTTTCAAGATGTTTTTTAAAAATTTACTTTTAACTTGCCAAAAATTGAAGCCAAAATTGATACTTTTTTTTCAACACTCTTTTTCGTCTTTGTTTTATTTGGAATAATCAAAAGCGCATATAGCGTGTAAGTTTCTCTTCGGCGTCGTCGTGTCAAGAAGAAAGGGTAGGTGCGCACTCGACGCACAGCGCAAACACAGGGAGATTGCCGTCGTCGGACCGATGTCCCGGCGATGAATTATTCAGGGTGTCTTGATCCGGTCGGCCGGACTGACAGACGGATTCCGGTCCGTTCAATCGTCGTAGTGCCTCGCGATTTTTTACTCGACTCCACTCTCTCTTTTCTCTTCTCTTTCTTTCGCGAGAGACCAGATTAAGATCGCAAGGATCTGTCAGCTACGACGATCTCGATTTTGCGCGCGGCTCCTGGGACCGTTTTGTGCGCCATGTACGGCAGTCGTCGCCTCCTCGCTTCTTCATTCATGCGCGGCTTCGTCGATCGATGTCGATCCATCGGTGCAGACAGGTGAAGACACTTTGAAAATCCTCCGAGTCAAGTTTGACCGGACGCGCAACCATATTCAGTCACGTTGCGGCTACGTTGTATGTGTGCATGATACATGTAGAGAAATATATATATATAGCAATTATATTTATCACATCTTTGACTTTCACCCTGACGATATCGCAATCCTGACTACTTCTTATTTAACGTTTTGACATTTAGATAAGTTGTATACATCGTCAATTGAGATGTGAGCGATGGTTAAGATTTAAAATTACACCGAAGATGACTAAAAATATACAGTAGAAACGTCTGTAAATTTTATATGAGTTTGTCATTTTGCACAACATCCCCCGCAAACAAGTTCAGTAACGCCTTTTCGCAACATGTATATTGGATTTTTCTGAACTTGAGATCACTCCTCGTTATGTGGTATAATTATATTTAGTATATTTAGTATATTTATATTAATATATTTAATATAATTAATATATAAATATACTAAATATAATTATATTATCTATATTAATAATAATATTAACGCTCAAAAAGATAAACCAAGTAAGTAAACTTTAAACCTAAGAAATAGAGCCTTTAAATAGAGCCTGTGGTCCTGGGTTATTATCTATATTTTTTACCAAAGCGATTTGTCAAAGAACATTTTATATTGTTATCATTATTTTCTTGTTTAAGTGATTATTTTTGCTGAGGATGATCAAAAATAAATGATCAAAACGTCCAAAAATTTAATTCAGTCTTTCGTTTAATTACGAGCCACCTTTACCCGTAGTATCCAGCCTTTTGGTCTTGTTTTTTAATTTAATTATATTTATTATATAGTTTATACTAAGAAAATAAGATGGAAAGAGCAAGATTATCGTGAGATTCAATAAGTTCGTTGCGATTCTTATCTTTTGGAATAATTCTTTGGTACAAAAGATATTGAAAATATAATTTATTTATTTTATGCGACAATTCTTTGATACAAAAGATACTGAGAATATATTTGTTTATTTTATGCAAATTTCTAGCAGAAAAAATATATATCTACTGAGTCGGGGTGATTTTATGCGTAATGTTGTTTTATTTAGTAACTCAACGCAAAAAAATCAAGCGATTTTTGTAACGAGCGATTAAGACGAGCCCGTAAGCGAGGACGTTAATGGCACTGGGTTATACGCGACGGGTGATGCTAATTCCCGATTATCTCGGACGGTAACGATTTCCACGCTTGTAATTAGCGAAGCGAACCTTTTCGGCCGTGAAGTCAAGCACAGTAGTCCCGCACGAAAATTGTCGTTTTAACTAAATTTCAGATGTTCATCGTCGACTTGACTCGCGCGTTTTAAATGAGCCGATTCGTCGCGCTTTATATCTGACCTCGTCATAAAACAGTCATTTTTTATTATTTTACTTTTTTTTTTTTTTTTTTTTTTTTTTTTTTTTTATCACAAGTGATATAGAATTCAGTGTTATATTCAGATGCATTTATCAACTCAGAATATTTTATCAAAAGATTGTTAACCCTTCGTGGCCAGACCTCAAAAATGACGACAAGTTAGTTAGACCGGGTCTGTGAGACCCACGCGACTTTAGATCGATTATTTCCGCGAAAAATCAACATTTTTTCAATTTTGTTCTTTTGAATCGAAAATGGAACGATTCTGCGTCGATAAAAAAAATAAATTGAAAAAATCTCTAGTTTCAAAGATAAAAGCGTTTAAAAAAATTTGGTTTTTTCTAGAAACGCTGATTCGCAATTTTTGACTGAGTCTGGGAGACTTACGTCTGGACTTGAAGGGTTAAAATTCAATTATCAATATTTTGTATAATATTCAAAAACAAAAAAAATGGATTATTAATCCTTTTATTATTTTATTTGAGACGCGTATGTATATCGACAACGAAAATAAAAGAAATACGCTAGTCGAAGAGTCGACGATTTTATCGCAACTAACATACATGTTTCAACGAAACATTGATTTGTTGTGCTCTTTTTTTTTTTTTCCGCAATACAAACTTTCCAATTTTTCGCTTCGCGAACTCTGCCGAAACTCTGTGCGCGGTAGTTCATAAATTTTCACCATTTTACAGTCACTTGTTTGCAAGACTTCCATTATGAACTTGTCGGAATTACATGGTTTTCGAAAGCGACGTGAACACGACGGGCGATACTCGATCATACCGCATCGCGCTCGACGTGGGTGGGAGTTTTTCAGTATGTCAGCGCGGATCATCGAGCGCAATCATTTCACGTATATACGCGAAACCGAATGACGATCGATCGGCGTGGAATGACGCGCATCACCTTTTTCGAGGTGTGTTCGTTGGTTCTGTCATCGTTCGTGACGTAGAAACCCGCAGCTGCTCGTCGTTGCTCGTTTATTTGACGGCTTCAATTAGAACGCGTGGAATTAATGCGTCTCGATAACTCGTCTCTGATCTTCTCAACTGCGCGCGATTATTCGTTTACAGTGTAATCGCGCTCGCTCAGATAAGTTGATTGAAAACTCTATTTTGTGACAATTTCTCGTTTTTATGTCACGCGTAAAAATTTGAGTTTTTTATCTTACTTGAAGAACTTGAAGCAATTCTTTTTGTGTTTTTCAACATGAGAAATAGATGTAACAAAGTTTACATAAGAAACAGATGTAACAAATAAAACATTCTTTATAATGTGTTTAGGGACTTTATAAAGTCCCTAAACACATTTCCAACATTTGGTTAACAATTTTCCTAAGCTCACCCAAAACTTTATATTAACAATAAATTTGTTGACTTTTAAAAAATGACTACTCATCAAAATTGTAATTTATCGGTGTATTTATACGTAAAGAATCGTTATATTGTACTTTGTTAACCAATCCTAACATACACCAAATTTTACACACGTTTGTTAATTTATTTATAGATTAATTGAAAAAGACTTAAATAAATAAAGTCGAAACGTCTGAACACCATATTTTCCTAACATTATTTCTGCACGACACCCTGCATTGGCTCTATTACTGCCCATTTTATTGAATCATTCTATAAGAATTACCAATAAGTGCCGGAGGTCACACTTCGTATTTCACTTTGTTTAATTCTTTATAATTTTTCTTTTTTTTTTAATTTTCCAAGTGTTTCTCGGTTGAAAGCTTTCTTCTTTCAAAGAGCTGCTCTCGTAAAAAATACGAAAAAATACATTGTTATGCAATAAAAAAAAAAAACGGTGGTTATCGTTTCTCTATCACACGTCCCGTGAGCATGCAAAATCGCCCCGGCTTCCCCTTACGCGCGCGCCTTTTGAGGTTCTTTTCGCCGCCTAATTGTATCGGATGTCTTAATCAGCGTGTAAGCTACTAAAGCCAAGAAGGCCGAAAGCGAACGAGAAAGCGCGGAATAGGGGGGGTCCCACCTCCGCGCAACGGCGAGCGTTCTCCACCGTTCTGCATCTCAAAGGCGCGTAATTTAAGAAGTATGTTAAGTCGCCGCCATTATGCTCGATGTACTTATCCGCTTCGGGATCCCGTCAGACATGAATTTAGATTATGGCCCGGGCATTGTGCGCGGCGTTTGTTCCTTCTTCTTAAGAAACCCGAATAGAAGCCACTTTCTCGGCGCATCTCGATCTCGCTTTCTCGAAAGATAAAGAAAAGTTAAAACGGAACAAGAAATGTCATCACTTTGTAAATACAACATTTTGTTCGATTTTCGACTTATTTGTTTTTAATATTGCTTTTCTCTCTCTCTTTCTCTCTCTCTCTCTCTCTCTCTCTCTCTCGGGAGACTGGCACATATGTGCACGTTTAGTTTTTATTGATGTCAGGCAGTTTTGCGACGGAAAAAATGATACTATTGGGAGCAAATCGTCACTTCCTACATACTTATATAATCCCGCAACTCCAAAACGCAAATTTTAGAGAAGAGCAGTTTAAAAATTTAAAACTTTATATATTTCCCTAGTTAAGAGATTCTTTTGGTTTTAAATTTTTACTTTATGAATATATTTTTTGTTAATATTTTATGACCATAAAGAACATAACTTTCTAAGTGTTCACTATGCAATAAACTGAAAATCCTGTATGTGACACTTATGTAACTATACGTGAGGGAGTGAACGAAATATTCTCTAAGGATTGTAAGTTGTTGTACGTTTGATACATTGATTGGCTCTTCGATAGATCGTTCTAACCTCATACTTATAGTAGTGGAATTCCTTTATTATTACTAGAAAATTTTTTACAATTTTTTTACAAAGTTTTTGAAAAAGCAAAATTTGATTGTATGCAAAATACATTTAGCTACTGGAATTATAAGTTCTAGGAAATATTTAGAACGCGTTCAAACTTTCTTTTTACAAGAAATTTATAAATGTATACATCCGTGTACATAATCTTTCTCGAAAATTTTTATAGTTTCTTTTACTATTTGTTTTTTTTATAACTTGTTTTTTAATATATTTTAAATAAATACATTCGATACATTAAATAAAATAATCTTTTTCTAACCTTTACAATTCACCCCTCAAGAGATTAATTGTTTATTAGATTAATTAATTGTTTAGTTTGTACTGCTGCACAAAAAAAAAAAAATGTTTGCTGATTATTAAACGAAGAAAAGAAAAATACTTTCGCATTTCAAATTTGAATTTTTGAATAATTTTTGAATAATTCAAATAATATTATAATAACCACAATAATAGTATTGTAATAATCATAATAATACTATCGTAATAATAATATCGTAATTCAAATAATTTTCGAATTTGAAATAGGATAAATAAAATTACAATTTGATGTAACACGCTTAATATGTGATGTGTTATTTCATTTACGGATTTTGATGATCGAAAAGGAGAGACAGGAGTGCAGGCAATGATATACCATGGGGTTAAAGGGGTCAGAGCTTGTCGACGGTCGACCCCGGCACGTGCAGAGTGTACACTAAAAAGCAATAAACTCCTTCCGGAACTTATCTTGTAATGACAGCGCGGCAATATCTATGTGGGATCATAATAAAGCCCACCTACGTTTACGAAAGGCAGTGCGAGAGAGAACGAGAGGGCCTTTGAAGAAGCACAGTGGCGCTCGATCTTTTGATCCCGTTCGCTAATTCGCTTCAGTTATGAGTCGCTCCTCCTAATTGAAACGGGCAGTTTTAGAAAGTATCTTATTAACCGAGTCCGAAAATCTTATTTATCATCAAATGAAAATAATAACTTTCAAAACTGTCGTGCATTAAGTAATAAAAACAGTGATAACAAATAGACATTTTTTTGTACGCAAATTTGCTTCTTTATTTATGCGTGCGTATTTACTCATTACGTATCTTATCATTAATTATGTTTTGTTTAAAAATTAAAATGCGCGTATTAAAAAGTTCTGAATCATGTTACGTGATGACGTTTTGTTAATTATTGTTACAAGATGTTAATGTTCTGCGATTTAGACGACGGCGAGTAACGTTTGCATGATGATAACCAACATTCTTTACTGACATTAAGTGAAATAATTTTCCTCTTTTCAAATTTTTAAACATAACTTTAAATTTTAATGCGCACTCGTCTTTTTATCTTTGCTCTGCACGACTATTTCTGTACATGTTATTGAAAATTATCATTAAGCCACATGATAACAAATAACAGCAATTTAATTGTGCACTTTAATACACTACATATTAATTGATTATATTGCGAAATGTAAAGATTTTATTAATTAAATCTGATCATATATATATATATATATCATATATCAGAAGAGAAGGATTTGTCGGGATTTTCAGGCTTTAATGAAAAGAATATCTGCCTGAAGATGCCGTCAAAGTACCTTCTTTTTCATGTGCATGACAAGCTCTTATTAACTGATGATAATTCTGTGTCTTCTTATCTTCATAATGACGATGACTGATGATCAATTTGTGTTATGGGTGATTCTAGTGGGGCCTGTGTTCGGGGGCCGATGCGGCGCGGAGGCGCTGGGTCTGGGGCTTGGGCTGACGCCGCGCCCGGCCTACAGGTTCGCTCTGCCCCCGGGACTCGCCAAGACCACCCGCTGCTTTGTATTCGGCCAAGGTAGGCCCACCAGCCATCTTCATTGCCACGGCAACGCGCGTCTTTGACCTTTTCGCTGTTGCATTCGCCTCGAGAGATATATACATTATCTTATTTCTTGAATCGGTTTGTTCGGGCTTTCAAGCTATCACAGATATAAATTGCACACAAATTATGCAAAAAATTATGTAAATTGTTTGGAGAAATTGACGCAACATTTTCGGTAATAATGAAAAGGTCAATGACAACGAGCCGTTTTACATAAGTGCAGTTAGACATAGAATTAAAAATAATTTCACGTCTCAAAATGGATGACAGAGATGTGTCGAACTTATCCTTGTGAAATCTTTTCATTTCGCTTAGACACTAATGTAAGAGCGTAGACGAAACAAACAACGCGAACAAATTTCGCGCGCAAAGTAAAAACTTAATTTTCGATTCGGTCAACTATCCCCGAAAGTGGACGAAGAAATGAAAACATAATTAACGGGAAGAACGACCTGCTCGTGCCGATAATCAAATCCGAAAATGTATAATTAATTTTCGTTAAATAGCATCTAGTTGCATCGGTAATTTTCGGCGAATCGCGTAATGAAAAAATAATAATAACAGGTAATTTAATCGAAACAATTTCGGCAGCAATAATTTTAATTTAATTATTGATTACAATTTAGTTCGATTCATCACAATCATTAAAATTTATGAGGTTATTTCAACCGAATTATTTTGATCAAATTAACGTTACTTTATTTATACTAATTATATACATGAAAAATTATATGTGCTTATCGTCTTAAAAAATAAATAAATAAATAAAAATCGATGGAATGATCGTTAAGAAATACGTACGGATACTTTCAAGTTCGCGGCGCCTCATAAAAAAATACTCTTCAACGTATTCTCTTGTTTACTTTTTGTTAAGAAAAATTATAGGAAAAATGAGAAATTATAAAAAAGTTATTGTGATTATTATGACATTTTTGAAAATGTTAAACTTTCGCAAACAAAACAGTTCCATTGTTAAAGATACGAATCGAGATGAATTAACAGCTGCAATTCGAAACTCGACGTTGTCGAAACGAAGAAGCAGGAAATTCGTACGGCGAGTTTCTTTGCCGTCTCATCGTCGTACTATACGGTTTTCGATGTCACACATTGTTGCGACGGTCACACCGTTGCAATCCGGAGGCACATCAGGTGCGCCGCCGGTAGGCAGCTGGCGAAAGGTCTCGCGCTACAAGCGGGGTCTTAGGAGATTTGTGGACAGGAAGATGAGCATAGCTCGTAGGCTTAAGCCCGTGCAAACGCGCAAGTCGATCTGGTAGCTGGATTTGCGGGATCGATGGACCGCGTCCGGAATCCGCGAGAACGAACGCACGACGGATCGATAACTTGACCTTCCGCAGCCTCGGCGCGACGTTCCTCTCTCCCTCATCTCCTCTCCTCTCGACTTAAGCCCGAAATCGATCCGAATCAGTATCTACCTTAGCCGTTCCCTGATTCCGCTCTGTTAATTGGCCGGCTCTACGCCCCACAAGATTAATGACTTTCATAAGGTGAATGCATCGGTATCTGACGCTTTAAGCCAGTGATTCTCAGTTACGTGATCCGATTTGCCGGATAAACAAGCATACCCCGAAATAAATTTTATTTCTCTGAAGTAAGAGAATATAACATTATACACTGTGCAACATCTGCTTGACAGATAATTTTCGCGAAAATATTTCTTTTTATAATAGTGTTTTTAGAATATTTTCTGAAGAGTGTAAAATTTTACGTTTTATTTTATATGTAAATAAATGTAGATAACATATATTTTATTTTTAATATTATATAATTATTTATTTATTTTTATATATTATATATATACATTTATTTTTAAATATATATTTTATTTTTATATTATATAATCACATATATTTATTTTTATATATTATATATATATATTCTAAATATATATTTCATTTTGTAAATAAAATATAGATTATACATATAAAGAGAAGTACAAGATTGAGTTCTCCTCGAGACAATTGCTTTATCGTCTGTCTATGTAACGTATACGGGATTGAGACACCACTCGAAGTGGTTGCTAATGATGAAAGGTGAGCGTGTTTTTTAGTGTTATCGGAAAGATAGGTGTGTTTCAGATTTTTCTTTCCTGCGCAACACGCGTTCAACGATAATTCCTAGATTTATGAAAAGTGCTGCTGGTTTAACGTACTCGGTTTAATTAAAGACCGACGTGCTACTAATTTGGAAACATGTCTTTAAAGAAATTTGATTATCTTTAAAAAGAAAGAATTTAAATAGATTGCAATTATTACGTACACTTCATAAAATGTGTCTAAACGACTGATTGTTTCTTTCGTTGCCGGCGAAATTGCACATAATTTATATTTCTTATATTTTTCTCTCTCTTCGAACGCGCGCAAGGAACGCATTACGCGACTCGAAGTTTTCGGTATGACCGAGCATCGAATACGATCGCCAATTAAAGTCGCTTTGCGACGCGTCTTCCGTCGTGAAAAAAGATGAGAGCTCGGCTATGCGGTTCGAGAGATTTTCTTACGAGTGGAGTTGAAAGAGAAAGAGCCAAGAAATATATAAATTTTAAGGGCGAGTAACTTTGCTCTTTAATAGCTCCGCGCAGGCCACTTTCACGGTCGGGAGTTAGTGTGTTTCCTAGTACAGCAATGATCACACGCAATGTTTTCGCCGCTCGTAATTGTCGTCGGCAACCGGCATTCGCGGCTTGTAATCAAATCTCCTTGCTTCCCGAATTTCAACTCTTGTAATCGGTGTCTTATGTGATCGTCATTTTCTCGTGGTTGTGTTCCGAAGCGAACTTTCAAGAATATTTTGCGACGCGACAAACTTGCTTATCGCATAAATTCGATAGAATTTGTATGCAACGCTTGAGCAAATAATATTCCGTTGGAGTTGCAAATAATTGTAACAAAAATATAATAAAATACGTAATGAAATCATGATACAGTTCGGTGAAAGAAGAATGCCTCTGAAAATATGTGTTGCAAAATTGTATTATACCTTTAGTTTGTATATATATAATAATGTAATAAAAATTACAGAGCGCATAAATGTGAACTGATTGCGTTTTAAAACGCGATTTGTATTTACATTTGAATTATTTAATACTGTTGATTGCGGCGGCAGCAGGACGATATAAAAATGTATCGAAGAACAAAGCGCGCGCGCATACAAATTGCGGAAGCCGCGCACCTTTCGGAGAGATATTTCTTTCGGGCAAATGGTACTTTGCCGGAAATAGTAGCGCGCGGGAACTCCCTCCCGCGCGTGTGTTACGTTACGTTAAGAAAACAGAAACACACGCAGGAGCCAGAATCGCCGGGGCCTGCACTTCAACGCGCGCATAAATTCATATTTTATCGCGCGGAATACATAATGCATCATTTCAGCATATTTTAGGCGGTGTACTTTTTAGACGCTCTTGTGCATATCGTTTGCGCGCTTTAAAGTCGGCCGCGAATATATATATATCGGTAAACGAATATAATCGTCTCGCGCGCGCGTAGGTATTCCCTAATTTTATCTTCAAACTTCAAAACTCGGCGTATATTTGACAAATTTGAATAAAAAACCATTTCGTTTAACAATTGTATGTGTAGGGAAAAGTATTTCACTACACAAAAATATTTTTTATTTAATGTTGTTAAATAAAGCGACGCACACGTGCTGTAAAATAATTAACCACCGGAACGATGTAACTCATCGATGTCGATGATCGGAGACTTGCGAATTGAAATTGAAATCAGTTAATTGATAATCCCACGATGGAGTAAACGTCCAAAAACGCCGGACTAATTAAATCAGTAATTAAAGGTCGTAAGAAAGATTGCGGAATGAAGGAAATGGGGATGGAGAGAGATCCTCTCTTGGAATATTTTCTTGAGAGGAAATAAGCTGCTGTTAATTTATCGTAATCGTTCGGTGTGACTAAGTAAGTGAGCGACGTCTCGCAATATTCTTTATTAAAATATCGAGCACTACCTTCCCGCGCGCCTCTTTTTATTCCCGAGACGTAATTCTCATCCCCGAATGAGCATCACCCACAGAGCTAAATATAGTCTTGATATATACATATATATTATCAATCCCCACCTCTCGCGCAAATATTTGCGTTATTTTTTGTACGACAGTAACCGTTCCATTGGATTCAACTATACGTCTATAATTTAGTTAAACGAAGAGTCCGGGGCTCTCTTTAAGTTTGAAACCACAACAACGCGAAATTCATTTGGTGAATGAGAGCCTACGCTGGTGCAAAATAAATAAATAAATAAATGTATATATATTTATATAAAAAAAAAACAACCTTGGCCGAGGTGCTTTTTTCGCAATATAATAAAATTAGATCGGGGAGGGGGGAGGGAGGTAAACGGACATTTCTCATATACGAGATGCAAATTCAGCATTTTATGTGAACTTACAAATTGAAATTTTAATTCAAAATTCACGTGTAAAATTTACACAAAACAAAATACACACATATATATATATATTCCGCACGAACAGTATATCATTTAGTTGTTAAAAATTATTATGTAGAATTGAATAGATTCTTTTACACATTTTTTTTATTGCGTCACTTATAACAGCAGAAGAAAGAATTCCGCCTGAGCTGGCATCTGCTTTTGTCGCTAAAATCTTTTCGTCGAGAAAATCGGGGAGAAGCAAAAGTTTTTTTCGATCTTCTCGGACGCGGCGGGTGCGTACGGATGTGACGTTAATTCTCGGCGACAGGGACAAAACGGTTTGCAATCCGGAAGGACACGCGTCTCTCGATCGATACACGCGTTTACGCGGGGAAACGGCGATGGGCTCGTAATCGCATCTTGGAACGATATCTCAATTCGTTTAATCGAACGAAGGCGACGAGCAAACGTCAGGGATGGACGTCACGACACGAAGTTTCACACGAAAATTCCGCTCTCTTGCTCTCTTACTGCGGATTAATTAGCTCTTTCACGAGTCAGGGTGACGAATCGTGACGAGAACTCGAAGTGACGTAACGTGACTTACCCTAATGTGACGGAAAGACAATCTGCCGAAAGCGAGATCAAAATGTGTTCAGTACACACTAGAGATTTCCGTTTTTCATTTATTTGTTCATGTTATTTTAATTTAATTTTTAAATTTTTGAACTTTGGCTTCTTTTTTCATTTCTAATGTTTAGTATTTTTTGATCTAGCGGATAAAACTTTTTGATGGCACTCGAGAGAATTAATTTAGTCGCTTTGATATACACGCAAAGAAAACAATTGGGAGATATAGAAAACAGTTGAATCGACGAGCATCGTTGGACGAATAATTGCGTTTCATAAATAACTCTTGCGGTAAATCACTTCAATACTCGGACTTTTTGGATTTCCAAATAAAACAACAACTACCGACGCGTGGGGAAGGAGAGAGGGAAATGGAAAAGCGCGAGAACCAATAGATTTTCTCTTTCTCTCTCTCTTTTAAAAGACAAGGAAAGCAAGTAGGGATAGACGCTAAGTGGGTCAGTGCCGGACACAATGCGGTAGACGTGCAACAAAAACGTGTTGTTACACGGACCGCAACGGAGATGCGCTCGGTGCATACGCGTTTCATATCGGATCCGATATATAGCTGATAACGAGTTGCAAAAAGGCAGCACAACGGACGGGGAGGGAAAAATAACTCGCTCTACAGGAAATGGATATTGAAATGTGTATTTTGGGCGAAGAGGTCGAAGTAGGCCGGATATTGAAATATGCTTTCGCGCGCGGGAGATCGCAGTGAGCCTCGATCCGACGGGGGAGTTTGTGCATTTCGAACAAAGGCGATTTTTTTTTGCAAGGTGGGATTTGCAAATCAGGAAGAAATCAATATTGTCAGTTTTTGTCAGCGAAAAAATAGACGAGAGAATATTTTAATACATCTACGGCGCTTGTCGAGAATATTTTTTATCATTCACAATGGCAACGATATTATTTTTTTCTTATGTACAGAAAAAAAATTAATCACGAAGAGGAAGAACAAAGTCAGAAAGAAATCAATATTTCCGTTTTTTAATCGACATTCCGAAAAACTAGACAAAAGAATATCACGTGACATCTTTTCGCGAATTTGTTTGTCAGCTTGCGAGCGATGTATCTTCGTACTACACGTAAAAGAAAAAAGTAATTGCGAAGAAAGAAAAAAAAACAAAATGTGGATGTGGAACAGCAACGTCTGTCTCGATCTTCTCGATCGTTTCGGTAGAAACAGCCTAGCGAGAAAGTTCACGCGCGCGACAAGCGAGATATTATTTTTCATAAACCTGGCGTAAATGGCCATTTCACGTGATTGCATGGACCACCTTTGGCGGAGTACGCGTGCGAAGATCCACTCTGGACAAGATCTACGCGGTGATTTCTACTTACGTTTTCATGAAAGTCACAAAGTGCTTGCTATCGAGCTTGTTTCTTCGGCGACATTCTTGTTGAGATGAACTTTTGTATACACAACTTGTTCCCAAATCCGAGATTAGAAAATACACGCAATATATGTATATTGTTTCACGTTTTGAATTTGTATGTCTGAGAGAAATTTTTAATTATATATATAATTATATTTAGTTCATATATCTTTTTTGGAATAAATAATAAAAATACAGACAGTAACGAGCCAATGTACCAGGTGTCAGCGTATAATATGATTTATTTGATCTTTAGACCTTATGTTTTCATTAAAAACATGGTATTTTTTCTGGAATATTTGTATGAAAAATTAGTTTATTATGTTGTGTGGAGTGCCTTAGGTTTCACCTGGCTCCTTTCGACGGCGCCAGGCCGGCGGGGAACGGTAGTGAAAATTATAAAATTTTCAAATTTTGAAAAATGGTGTTTCTAAGGGTTATTTTGCTGATTACGTTTTTTGAATTGCAAAATCAATTTCAATACAGTAGCATTTTTACCAAGTTAATCATGTATAAATAAATTTTGTATCTCAGATTACACTGTAAATTTTAGACAATTTTACCGTTACCCAGGACTAACAAGACGGAAAAGAAGAATTGTTTACCCCTATTTTTACTAATTTTAAATTATTTTTGAGCTCATTATACTGCAAAGTTATTAAACTTCAAACATGCAAAGTGCAAAATTGCACCAGTGTGGTGACAACGTATACTGGATTGAGGTGTGGCTACAACGGGTTATTGGCTCGCATTTGCCCAGTTTTCACAAATATCTTATGTTATTACTTGCATATTGTCAAATCAAACGCTCTCATACCTCAATGTTGTGCATAGTATATACGTATAAGTACATACGGAGTTAAAAACATAGTCACACATCGGAGGCGCAAACAAAGTATAAATAATAATCTGTCACATGTTGTGCGTGTGAGATGGCAAGATTTCTAAGAAATGACTACCCTCCAACGTTTCGACTTTAATTCTTTTAAGTCATCGTAAGTGAAAAATTCCTATACAAATCAAATAAATATATGGTAAAATGTTTCCTCTTAATTGAGCGTATCTATTAACACACTAGTGTAATTCCGCTTGTTCGAGACAATTAAGGATTAATTAAGACCGAGCGCGGATCCTTGAAAAACTGAAATTACCCGGTCGGTATAAACCATGCCCGCCATGGTATCCCAAGTATTTAATCGCGACGAGGCGAGAGGTATCGCCGCGCAAATTCGTTTACTTTCTATTACTCTGTTTTTATCCGAGGGGGGGACGAGATCATTATGCGAGCTCCCTCCCCTGTTTTACCACTCCTCGTGACGTCTTGCATCGCCATTTTTTTTTTTTTCGACCAAGCTCCGGCTGGAGAAAAGCTTTCTCGCCTCTTTGCGCGACAGTAATTTTACTTAATTAAATTCCGTTCTTTCCGCCTTTGGTGGCGCGACCCTTCGTCGTTTCACGCCGGCCACCACCGACTGATCTCGCCCCCGAATGCCACCTTTTCCTAACGCGCGTATCACCCGCTGTATCACCACTGATTTTTCTCTCCTCTCTCTACCGCCCCCGTTTTTGCTCCCGTCGTCGTAGCTTCAAACGGTTTTTCTCGGTGGACGATCTCAGCTATCGAGAGCGATGGAACACCCCTCGTAATATCAGGGGCGGATCTGAAAAATTTTCAAGAGGGACATTGGAAACAGGAATTGCGCAAATTATATATTTTCAAAACAAAAAAAAAAAAAAAACAGAGAAGAGACTATTGTAATCAATTTTATTTATTTTAGCTTTCCATCTTAATTCTGTTCTGTTTTTAGCAGTAACTTACAGCAGTAATTTACAAACCGGAAATAAATTTAATTCGATATTTTTTATCACTATTTTGAAACACATTGAAGATAAATCTTAAAAAAATTAAATATGTAAATTGAATTGAATTGAAGAGAGTGATCGCACAGCGACTTGTGTATTGTCTAACAGAGAGTCATCAGAAGAAAAATGTATATATTTCATAACCCTTAAACTATTTCGATGATACGAAGGCGAATAACGAGCTCCTGACTTTGTCGCGTCACATGCGTGTTCTCGTTCAAGGAACACGGCGAACGTTCACTGAATAATAACATCGGCAATGATTTACATTTATAACAGCGGAATAAAAGCGCGGGCAAGATGTCAGCGGGGTCGTAACGAGGGAAGAATGTGTCTATCGCGGCTTTCTCAGTCGGGATAACGTTCACGGTTGCTCGTTAAGCATCGTAAGAATTAAGGGCGCGGTGAAGAAGGGCTCGGAGAAAACGGGCAAAGAGGGCAGCTTCTTATTGCCACTTCATCTGCAATTAACATTTATGGGCACGGCCGAGTGCCGCTGGAAAAACTAATTAAATATTCTGTGACACGCCGGGGATTCGATACTTGTGTATATATACGTAGAGAAAAAGAGAGAGAGAGAGAACATTATGTCGTTCTCAACCCTTGAACAAAAAGAAAAAGAGAAGTGGAATATATAAAGAGATAAGAAGTTGCGCGACCAGAATCGCGCTTGATCCGATTAGATTTTATCTACACGGCAGGCAGAAAAATTTATCTAGACTTTTTTTTTAAGACTATATTACAACTTTTAAAAAGTTTTATTTACTCAATCTGATATTTGTGTTGTATTAACATTCGAAGATGTTTTTCGGGTTTGAACCGCGTTAGTTTACATTTTTACACCGACGCTTGACGTGAACATTTCAGTTCACTTCATTGGGGTTTCAAGAGCAATCTTTATTTACTTATTTGAAATTTTTAAATTGAAATTATAAGTAAAAAACGCAATATAAATAACAATGTAATAATATAAGGTCAATTCGAGCAATAATGGTTTTTTAATTGTAATAAATGTGTTGCAGAATACAAATTAATAATAAACGTTCCGACTCTTACTTGAGTCCCTTCTTCAGTATTAATTACCGAAAAGTCATTGGTGTCACATGAAAAACGATAGAAAATTATATAACGAAACGCAAACATTCAAAATTTCTCACGATCGTGTATAAAGAATAAATTCGCTGAATACGTCGATAAACGTGGCTGTTGTTGCAAAATTTGAGTCGTATCTTATTTTATATTATCTTGAATGATGTCTATTACAGAGTGTGAAGTGGATCACCACATCCGATCATCGTGCGCAACATCCTAAAATTGTTGAGTTGAGAGGCGGCTTCGCGACAAGATCAGATCGAGCGAAACAAACGTACTTGCTTTCGGAAAGTCAAAAGCGTTGGACAGACGATAAAGGCAACGGTTGAAATTTTTTATATTCTTGCGGGGGATGTTTTTAATTGAAACAAAATAATTGAAAAAGTATGAAAGAATCCGGCTCGGCGTTGCCAGCAAACATATACGTGCGTCTATATCGACATATACACTATGTGTACAGCTAAATCGACCGTCATGTCGTTTCAAATGGCTTCGGCGCACGCCCGTTTACGTAAAACGTACGTCATCTTTCGGCGCTGATGAACGTCGGTGTAAACGCGGTATAATCGCGACGTGTTACTACCTATTTGTCGGTCGGCTCGTAACGCGGTCGGCCAACCAACCGTTGGGGACACAGAGCGCGCGGTGAGAGGCCGCGGGGGGTGGAAATGTTGAGGGTTAGTTCGCGGCGTGGTCGGGCGAGAGAGAGTATATCTAGCGGATTCGTGTGTGCAAACCACATCGGGTGGTGGTCGGGCGCGCGCGATCCGCGTGTAAGCCCCCTCACACACGATAAGCGCCAGCCGATAACGGAAGAGCATCCCTCCGACGCGCAACCCTCCGCGCGCGCAACAACACGACAACATCCCTCTTTTCGCCTCACACCGGCTTAACCTCCCCGTGGAAACGTCGTCCCACAACGGCGCGGACGCTTTAAATTTTCGCCGATTTTCTTTAAAATCGTCGACGACGACGAGGGGACGCGCGCGCGGCGAAATCGGGATGGCGAAGGGATAAAGGCGAAACAGTTTCCCGTCCGTGCGAAACCTTCCCTCCACGCGCAAGGCGACGAGATAGCGTTGACGGATAGGGCCAGGCGGGTTAGCTAGGGCGATGAGAGTTGTTTTCAGATTTTCGAAGTGATAACGCAGAAACACGACCGCGAGCGCGCGTTTAAATCCGCGCGCGCACGCTGCGTATGTGCGCCCGGGATTTCCACTGATTTACTTTCCTCCCGTCATGCTTTTTCGCACCACTCCCGCACGACGAAAAGCGGAGAGATGAAATTTTGATCGATCAGTCGATCTTTGGCCGCGATTTTACTTGAGGTTTTTTCGTACGCGAGCTAAAATAATAATCACAATTCTCTTGAATCTGTGCAATTTCCGCATGTTGTGTTACTTTTGTAGTTTTAATTTTTTAATATTATGTCGTTAATTATTATGTTAACAAATATATGCCATATGAGTTAAAAATAAAGATATATAAAAAAAGTTAATTGTCTCCAAATCATTTTAAATAATTAAATGATTACGCACAGAGAATGATTTTGTCCGGATGATATGTTTTGTTATACTTGATGTTTTATTTGATTAAGATGCGCGAAAACAAATTTAGATTGTGATATTCAAATAAGTTGTTTGCTGTTTATCAACCAGATTTTCGGAATGTAATTATCATCGGGGTGTAATATCTTACCTCAGATTTTCGATAACGCGCGCCATACAAGGACTGTGTGTGTATAAATGGGGATTCTACAACAAGTCAAGCGGATTTAGTTTCCTGGCTTACACTTTTCGGTTTCGCCACCCCTTTTTGACAATCGGTTTACGGCGACGTTTCTACGACGAGCGAGCGGCTCGCATGAACGGATCCGTTTAACGCTATCGTGCCGTCGAACATTTTCACATTGATCCCGACTCCGCCGCTTCGTTATCGATAATCTCCCGGATGACGAAAAAAATCACACGTCGTTTGTTTCTCCTGTATTTACGAGTCGGCCTTAGCTGCATTTCCTCGCTTTCGTTTCGTGTGCCGACAATCCGTTTGCTTCTTCATAGTTTGTTTATCGCGATTTCAATTATAATGTTATTAGAAAACTAATTACGTAAACCAATTAAAATAGCTATTATTAGATTCCGCAATTAGTCAACTTTAAATGAAAAAACAAAATCGAAAATTCTAGACTATAACAAGACGTTGTATTAACAAGACAATTTTCCGGTGGTTAAAGTATTATATTGTATTTATTAATTTTCTTACATAGCGTTCTTTCTCATTTGTCATAAACGCAATCACATTTACGCGACGAGGTCACGTGCGCCTCCTCTTTCCATCCGAAAAAGGTTAAACACACATATATCCCGTTGATGTAACCCAGAAGTAAAACTCTCCGAGATTTATCCGCGCCCCGACAAAACGCGACGCATATCCCATGTCACCGTTTTTTCTACCGCTTCATAACTTCTCTCCGCCACCCCCTGTCCCCTTCTCATTCTTTTTTTTTTTTTTATTTATTTTTTTTTTTTTATTAAACCACCGCGCGCTATTTGTAGTCGAGTACGACGACACGAGGAGCAACAACCCTGAGATATTATGTAGCCGTGCAAACCGCGCGGTGACAAACGTTCGCCCTCATCCTCCGTTCGCGAGCACCCTCGCGCCGCGCGTTACCTGCCGCGCGCGCGAACCCGAAGGGGTGAGAGCGGATGCGTTTTTGCGCTCTCTCGCACACAAACGAGCGCGATTTGCTCGTACGCGCGTCGCCTGTGTGTACCACGGCAATATGGAAGATCATATGTCATGCCGAGGGTGGCGGGGGCGAGTCGGAGGACGTGGACTCCACCGAGAGGGTGGCACGCACACCCTTCCTGAAAGAGAGAGAGAGAGAGAGATAGATAGAGAA
>QVNV01002200.1:0-46646 GCA_014825455.1 Pseudomyrmex pallidus
GACACTCCAAGGGCTCGACAGTCGGCAAGAAGCAATAAAAACTAAGACGCAGGGCGCCGGAAATATGAAGCCTCCCACATATATATATATATATATATATATATAATTAGTGTGTATATATAATTAGGTTTTGTGAACATGTAATATTTAAATATGATGATGTTTTCTTATAAAATAAAATAATATTCGCGTTTCTCTCATTGACTCACCGCAACGTACATGATATATCGCTACAGTAGTTTAATTGATGAAGCAGGTAAAAGCTGTCTCGTTTAGATCGAACGCGCGAAATTAATTGCTGATTCCAAAGTGCTTGTCTGCTGTATTGATTAGCATTATCATGCAATATAAGCGGAAAACGCTTGAGGTATAATTCAACGTAACGTTTTTCTCTCTCTCTCTTTCCCCGCACGTGAGAAAGCTCTTCTCGTTACATAATAGCGGGAAAAAACTGAGAAAAATGTATATATACGCTTTTTTTTCCAATATCAAGACCGAATGGTATCCGGTACGCTGAACTTCGGAAATGAGAAAAACGGTTTTGAAACAAAGGAATTTGTGCGCGGGAGTAAGCTCTGCACGGGAACCACTTAATTTAATATATCGAGCTGCTTATTTATTGCCGACCCATAATACATGTCTCCGGTGCAATCTTAGACCTCGTACACGGAGAGGAAAAGCTGAATACGCGCGATACAAGCACGTAGAAGACTCACGTGCTTACGGCGCGTTAAACTTTCAATGGCTCGACTACTTTTACCATTGGAAGGCGCAGCCGGCTTTTGCAGCTGGAGGCGAAGTGGAATTTACCGGCTTACGCGCGTCACTGGTTACTTACGCGGAAGATACCCGCCACAGAATTTTCGTTTTGAATACGTAGCAAAAGTGACTCTTTCTCTCGAAACTTTTGACTTCAACCGGCATTTACACGGGCGATAATATCGTAAACGCAAATCTCGCGGGCTACATCTTTTGAGAAAAGTTTCTAAAACAAAACGAAAAAAAAAAAAAGAACAGTTGTGTATTCACGATTTTTTCTAATAATGCTCTTGGTAAAAAACCTCTGTGGCTGCGCATTGGTCTACATAGAGAATAAAAAAAAAAGAAATAATAATAATTATATGTAAATACACACATGTGAGCAATTGTTCCACATTTCAAAAGCGATATTTCATTTGACGTATAGTGGACATGTAGCAAAGCGTTTAGTTTTGAAATATTGATGTGTATATATATATATACATATATATATATTGTTATATTAATTATTGTGACATTTAAATATTTGCACTGTTAACAAATCCCCGCGGATTGTTCGTGCCGTTTACAGTTTGCCCGGGCATAATCGTTACATCACGTATTTCGGGCGAGCTAATCGCTGATTTTTTTAATAAGCTCTCGGCAAATACGCGCGGACGATTGGTTCTTGAAATATAATCCACCTCAGAGGCAGACGTCACGATTCATTTGAAATATCAACCGCGGGTTTCCATTATGAAATCGTTTACTCTTGCGCAGGAGGCGGTTAACGATACAAACAGCGAGGTAGATATTCTAGAGCGAATCGAATGTAAACCGTTCTTATGCATACATTCATCTCTGCCCGCTTCATAATCCGTCAGATTTAATTCGCTATCACCGGCTTGAACGAAGCGGACAGATATACGTATAGACACGCGATATTCGCGCTATTTCTCCGTGAAATTGTACAAAAACGTTTTCGCGCTAATGAAACAACAAGAATAATATAACGTGTCTTTATCGAGCACAGTTTTGACAATGAAATATACGTAAACATTAATTGTTATCGCTAATTGCATTCTAGAACATACACGCGCGGGAAAAAAAGTTTGTTTTGCTGGAATAGCAAGAAGATTCGTTACTATACCGAAAAGAAGTTTGCCTGAGTGAATTATTTGATTTCACTAACAAACCCGGTGTAAAAACTTCAGTAACAAAAACTTCGGTAACGAAACTTTTTTTTCCGTGTGAAAGCGGTTAAATTTGCGATCGCGCATCAAAATTCTCGCACACACGATATATCCGCCAGAGTTATTTGAGTGAGTCGATAAGCCGGAGTTCCTTGGCCTTGAAGACGATGTACTATCGATCGGACGGCGGTTGATAGAGTTTCTTACGAATATCACATGCGAGGCGCAGCTTAAGTTCTAATAATATGAGAAATGTATGAATAGTGCTGTACGACACACGGGAACCCTCGAGAAGTCTGCGATAGAAGGCTTATCCTCTTTTCTGTATACACAAACATCGTCTTCCTCTTCCTCTTCCTCTTCTTCTTCTTCTTCTTCTTCTTCTTCTTCTTCTTCTTCTTCTCTCTCATCTAGCAACTCCGGTCTCCTATGAGGGTGCAGAATATGGGGGGTCTTTGAAAGCCTGGGGTGAAGATAAAGTCCCACAGGTCGGCATTTCTGAAATATTTTCACCGTCGATTACATTCGAAAGGACCGATAGATGTTTGCGAATATGACGTTTCGCAAAGCGGCGCGTGAACGATTTCTCAATATATTTCCGTTCCAATACGGTAGAAAAAAAAACGTTACCTTCGTTTTTACTATGGGAGTTGGTAAAACAATATTATCGGTATCAGAAGAATAAACAAAAAGCAGATACAACGTTAATAGAAAATTTATAACAAAGTTGGATTACATATCTCGATAGTAGAGTTAATGAAAGATGGTAAGTTAGTGGAAAAGTCGCGAGTGAAATATATATTTTTCCGATTGTTTCGATGAACAAAAAAGCGTAGCGAGAAAACTGCGAAACGGGAGGTAAAGTCGCGCAAAGGAAAAATAAACGGTCACTAACAATAAAAGTGAATTTGCCGCGAACGAACAGATTTCCATTGGTGTGCGACTCGGTAACGCAAAGACGACAACATTATCTCGAATCAATTTACGAGCTGTCGTCATTACCGCCTCGGCCCAGATAAGACCGGGGTGTGCGTCGGGAGTGTATACTAATAATACATCCGTCGGTGTCATTAGTCCTCGGTAACTGTGGTAATTATGGGTAAGTCTCTTGTTTCCGGGAAATATCAGGGTATATCACGCACACACACACACACACACACACACACACAGAGGAGAGAGAGAGAGAGAGAGAGAGAGAGAGAGAGAGACGATCACATGAATGCTGTTATCGATTAACGTAAGAGTATGAATTTTAATACTATTGTTCATAGACGCGCGCACGTATTATTATTACTTAAGTATTTACACGTGAATGTGGTGTACAAGTTAAAAAAAACATTAATAGTTTTTTTTCCAGCATATAAATTTTATGCTGTAAAAGCAAAGATTCGAAAAAAGTTTATTTTTTTTATTAATTATACATGGAGTGAAATTTTTATACAAGGGTATTGATGCGTAAAATTTTTCTTTTTTTTTTGTCATCTGCTACGTGTTTTCGTCATTTATGGAAAAACATTTTCGAATAAAAAATACAATTTTCGCAATAAAAAGAGGAGAGGTGTATAAGGTTGTGTACGTAAAAACACAAGACTATGACACGATATTAAAATAAATCTTTGGAGAGGAAAGCTGACAGCGTTTGGCGATATTTACTTTTTATTTTATTCTTTTTTTTGTGGCGGCTGTACGTTCGTGCTTGCGCGATGGCGATCAGTAATTACTTTCTTTCTCGCAGGAGAGCCACGGTATTTACATAGTAATTGTACCCGCGAAAATCACGCGAGAATGCGGCAGCTGACGCGTGGCGACAGCGAACTCGCACTCGCTTCGTATCGCGTCGGTGGTGGATCGTGACGGGATCATCGGCCTGGCTATTTTGCAGCGGCCGTGGCGCGAAAGCCGCGGTCATCGTGTAAACAAACGAAACTGCGGGCCCGAATTAATTGAAACTCCGCCGAGATGTGTGCGCGCACGTACGAGCATTCGTTCCGGCCACTCTGGGATTTTCGCGTGTACCGGCAACGCGTCGCTTTCGCTTAGAAACGACCAACTCGGTCTCCACTCCATTTCTCCGTTATCTGTCAATCCGGTAATTTTTTTTCAGCCAGGTAAAATAGTTAACGCGGAAAATACTGTTGTGCGATATTAAATTATTAATTAAATTTTAAAAAACGTATTGTGTTTGAATATTGCTGCAAATATTTTATACATATAAAAAATGGAGCAAATTTTAGAAAAAAATAAAATATTATTTAAAAGAAAAAATTAAGAGATTTCTTAAATACATTAATACTTGTAACGCTTTTTATTATTTCAGTTAATACTTGTAAAACTTATAAAATTATACTTATATAATACAATTGTAATACTAAAATGATATTTTACGTGTTACCCACGTGTTGACACCAAAGAATACATATGTCGCTCTTGAGTTCAGTGTGGCTGAAGTATTTCACTTCGAGAATGGACACTGCAAATTTAGTGAAATATCGTATAGAGAACTGACTTTGTGACGAATCCGACCGTCGGTCGAGTATTTCGCAACGACCAGCACGAATACTGCAGTCATCATGTAAACAGGCGAAACTGTGCGCGGGAATTAATTGAAACTCCGGTCTCGAGATGTGTGCGTTTACGTATAGATAGGTCGGTTCACAACTTGAGAGTAAATCACGTCGTTTCACTTGCGCTTTCTTATATTACACACACTTGTTCTCTGAAAAGCAAGCGTGTATCTATATTTTGAAAGAAAAAAGTATATAACATCTATACAAACAAAAATAGATTTGGTATTACCGAAAAAAAAGTTTTGCTATTTTTTTGTTTCATCAACAAAACGTTTTGTCGGCAAAACAAAAAATTTAATAGGCTTATGGCAAATGTTTCTTATTAGACTTATAGTAATTAATCTTGTTGCTATTCTTTTCTTAGCAAACTTTTTTTTCTATGTGGAATAAATTAACGTATACTTTTTTTGTCTTCGTGAAAATTGTGTTTTATTTTAACAGACTCTCTGATGTGAAAATGATTGCAAAAGTTCTTGAAGCGCTATTAACTATTAAAAAACTTGCGAAAGAATACGACGTTTTCGTTTTTTTATCAAATAATTTGTAGTTTCGCTTTGACTTTCTTGACTTCGATCGCTTCGAGGTTAGTAGGTACATCCTCGGTTCACCGCGGTTAAAATATCTTGCCTTGAGAACGAGCTTGCTATAAATTTGGCCGAGTATCAACCCATAAATTGAAATGCTAGATGCCCCGAAGGGTGCAGCAACGCTGCAGGTAGTTCCGCCAACGCGTTTCTCCCTATTTACCTCTCGAAGGATGGAAACACTTCCTGCGACCATGGACTCTGTTTCTTCGACGCGGTCTAAGACTACGATTCATTGCGGAAATTTCCTTCCGTGAATCGCATTCCGCGATTGTACGTGATAGCGATTGCCGAAGAAGATTACCCCTTAACGAGCTGTCGATAAATGTCGAGATCATGGAACTCCATTTTTGGCGAGAAAATTTTCGGTGACGATGTGGATTCTCTTGTTCGGCACGACGTAGAAAATTGGTAGGCAATATTCCGAGAAAACAAAAACATACGGTAGTCAGCATTCTGTATTAGCTATCTTGAATCGATTGTCTCTTAGCTCTCTATTCACGTTCAGAGCGATGCAATCTTATAGTTTTGTTAAGAAATTGGCAAACGAGTTAGAACATATAATTTTCTGCAAAAAAGTCTAATTGTAAGCTTTTTACTTGCGCTTGTAAATTCTTCTGATAATCATGATCGATTTAAAAATTATATAGTTTTATAATAAATATTGTCGTGCATATCTAAAATTCAACAATCATCGAACTCTGCTCGAGATGTCGCATCGTAACAATTAACGCATCGCAATTAGAAAATTCCATCGAAATTTCTTACAGAATGAACTTAGTTGCCTGCCGACAAATTTTATCGCTCAAAATGTCAAGAATTTTGAAAATGTTAGAAACGTTGCAAGTTCTGAAAAGTATACGAAACCAGATTATCGGTCTATTCTAAACTTCTCGCGAATCCGCGGTAATTTTCGATCCATCTTAAGTATTTAAACTTTCCGCGAGAAACTTTCTGCTTCTTTTCTTCTTCTCCTCTCTCTCTCTCTCTCTCTCTCTTTTCCTTTCTCTTTCTTTCGCTATCTTTCTTCCGATGAATAAAGTTCGCTCACACATTAATTTTTACGGCGTTCGAACATTCCCGAAATTTTTACGAACAATGAAATCTTGTTGAACTTTTCTGGATATTCAAATATCAAGTTGAGCCATAGCGCTGGCGATGGAAATATATAGTTCGTAGCAGTTTTTCGCGATTGCCGGAGTATCCGTATCCACCCAATCCTATTCGGGCCCGTCCTTTCAATCCTTTCGTTTCTCTCTATCTGCGGTAATTCCAATTCAACGTCGTCGAATCGAGAGACGCGATCGAAGTGACTTCGAAATGTGTCGCACACGCTTTTCTCCCTCTTTTTCTTTTTCTCTCGTTCGCTTTTTCGCCCCCTCTCTATGTATACGTACGGTTGGAATCGTATTGAGAGAACGTGAACACGATGCACGGTCGGATCCTGGTCTCACGAAAATGGGCGCCATCCTCAAACGAAACTGCCGTCGGTATCGTAGCCACTCAAGGAACTGACGTCGTTCTTCGCTAGTTTTGCCATTGCGAAACTCAATGATTAACGTATTCGGCGAATCGCTCTGCAAAATTGCATGTTTTCCTCGCGAATAAAAATCGAACAGCAGAAACATTATTGCTGATTTTTCTGTGTGACGATAACATTTCGCAACTGTTTGCTTGAGTAATATACACGTAATCTGAACAGTCAAACAGGATAATAATGTAACAAAAACATAATTTATTGTCACTTTAACGAAAGGAGTTTCTTTAGCGTTTTGAGCAGAAATAAGATTTATCTATGCAAACATCATAATATCGCATATGTCGATCTTCTTTTTGTTTCTAATTGCCGATTCCAGTAAAGTGTTAAACATGTGGTGCGAAATACGCGTGTCGCAAATATCGCGCTCCTGCTTTTCTAGTTGGAAGTTAAATCCCATTCGTCTGCGTTAAACTAAAGCGAAATGCACTTCCATCATCCCCTTACATCCACCTTATCTTTACGGTTGCAAGTAAGAATGTGCTCGCAGGATACAGGACTGTGTCCATTAGTGCGGCGCTACCTTGCACGGCGGGAAGAATCGACCACTGTTGATTCGACCGGAAAAGCATCTATCACATTCGGTCGGATTTCCCCTCGCTTCCCTTCCCTCTTTACTTCTGCCCGCTGATTTTATTCGAGCCCGGCCATTTTTTGGAGGTGACGTTGCGAAAGTTCGAATTTTATGGTGTACTCCCCGAACGACATTTCCGTAAATCGGAGGGCGACCTTTTCACTTGCGCAATCGAGTTCTACTCAAATGAACATCACGTCGTTTATTTTCACCGTTCATTTAATAGACGGTTCGTAACACCCGATCGATGTTGAAATTTATTTTTTCCTATTGATGTGTCGTCTATTTGTTCTATCAATATCAACGATTTATATCTGAAGCTATATATTCAAATATTTTTTCAATTGTTTTTCTTTAAAATTGACTATAACGAAAATCTTTATAATTTTATTTAGATATCGCGTGTAATAGAAAACAAGCTTGATTGATTAATTTGTTGTAACGGCGATAAAAAAAAAAAGAAAAATAACAATTTAAGTTTTGTTTACTTAAATTTTATTTATCGTATATTCTAAGTAAAGAAAAGTATAAAACAGAGTAACGTGTATGAAAAATTACTAAAAACAATTATCTTAACACATTTTTATTTTATATTTTAATTTGCATATAAGCTCTTTCAAGTTTTATTTTTTTTTCAGTCAAGTGTATAAAAAATAAGAAAGTAACTCAATATTACTAGAGTCAAGCGTGTGTATAAATGTTGATTTTTACACTGTTTGTGCAATAACAGTTCTTGACGTCGAATATATTTGCAATCTTGTGACCCAAATATTATTCTTTGAAAATATTCACGACTTTTAAATGAGTAAAAATTTATCTCTGACATTTGTTGACGTAATCTTTTCAGTTAAGTACACGCAACCTCAATAGATTTGCAAGAAGTAAATGAAATAATATAAATTATTTAAAGACTCGGTAGAGATTGCAAATATATCGTGCTAAATATGTTTGTGTAAGAGAGCTATCTGAAAATATCTCTCTCTTTCTCTATCTCTTCCTAAAGCGAGATAATCACAATTATTATTCAGTGAAAAAATCAATTAAGTTTGCTTAATTTTCAAGTTTTTTGCACATGTAATGCAAAATATTTTAGTACTTTTAATCTTTTGCTTTACATTGCAAGCAAAAGTATAGATCAAAGTTTGTTGTCTCTAAAAACAGCTAAATAAAATAAAAAACGAGCTAAATGAAAGAAGAAAGAGAGAGAAGACTAGAAATTAACAAACAAATAAAATCGTGTAGCGATTTCGTATTTAAAATATTGGGAATTACTGTACGTGCAATGACATTTACGTAGCGAATTGCAAATTAGTCAGTAGCACATGTATCGCGATTTCCAAAAAATATATTTTTATTTTTGTTCCCGTCGTAATTTCTGTTTCTCCGATTTTTTTATTGTTTGTGTATGCGAAAAATAAATAGTGTCGAGCGTCGCTTGCAACGAAACAACAACAATCCGATCCGATTGTTCGATGACATATTGCTTCTGCGTTATTCTGCCGATATTCTCATATCGTACAACGTGGTTTATGATCATCAGACAAGCAAGCATTTGCTTGAAAGGTTACATATTTTCAGATGTAGCTGGTATTTCGATTTGTAATGATTTTTCAGAAAAATAGAAACTGTGAGATGTTGGTGCGCTCCAGAATTTTTTTTTAAATTTTATTAGAGATTCTATTATTTAAAAACTATATTTTAAATTATTTTCTCTTACAAAATTATTATTATTATTATTATTTGTAACTTAAACATAAAGAATTGCAATGTAAAAAAAATATGTAGCCTATCCGAAACACTCTGCATAAAAAAAAATACTACAATTATTTTCCAACTGGACTCTATTTTTATTCTAAAGTTTCCATCTACGCGTATTGTTAATAGTCCGATGTAGACAAATGCACAGATGTCTGTGATTAACAGTCGCGTGAGTTTTGCTTTTACGTGTCAAAACGGCTCCGCGTTATTTGAATTGGCACGCGCATTAGGGAAGGACCGAATGCACAATGTGCCGTTGCACACACATAAAACTTTTTGCGAGGGTTGCGCCCTCCAGTAAAGGTCGCGACTGCACATTCATTTTCCTTCAGGCCAGTGACGTCGAGCTTTTCACCTCTCGATATGATGTTTCCCGGTTTCTGCTTAAGCCGGTGTCTTCTTCGGCCGTCCCTTTCACTCGCTTACACAATCGAGATACACAGAAGAACGTCGCGATATTACTGCCGATTAATCATGTCTATTGTAGCCTCTCGTCGCCGTCGGCGTGATAACTATTCTGATTTGTATGCTGTGAAGCTCAGGCCAACTACTATCCGACGACGTTGCTTGCAAGAGGAATGGGACAAGATTGTTGTATCGCACACGATTTTTCCAACCGCAAGAAAGAGCGCTCGAGCGTTTGCTTACGCGTGCGTCAACAAAGTTTTCCGCTACTTTATTATCTTGCGCTTACAAGTTGGCGGTATCGTTAATCTTTTCTGCAACTTGTGCGATAAGTTGTCGATGAAAGAAAAAAATCCCGTCAATGAGGTTACTTATCTTCTCATTCAACAGATAAAATTTGGATTTTAAAGTCCATTCGGAAGAAATCTCTCAAAGAAATCACAAAACAAACGTACGTCGAGAATTCAACCTGTCGAGCGTAAACAGTATTGAACTATGAATTTTGAAGCGAACCGCGAAAAGCTTTCTCATCTCGCGAAACGGTCAAAGTCAATCGGGTCGTTCCTGATCGGATTCGGTGAATGACGAATGAACGCGCGGGCATTTTGCATGTAAAGTGGACTGCCTCGCTTGCCGTGAATTCACGCTCGTCGCTTTATGCGCATCTTCTTTTCCTTCTCTCTCTTTCTCTCTCTTTTCTCTCTGCAAGTTGCACAAACCAACGAAGCTGGGCGAAAGCTCGAAAGCGTGCGTTCCGAGCCAACGATGATGTGTGCGGCAACTCTCTTGTTCTTCCGTCGTAAATTCTTCAGTTTCGTCTCTCGTCGTTCCTTCTCTTTTTTTTTTCTGTCCTGACACGCTCCAGCCGACGCTCCGACCGTTACTCTTTTCTTGCTCCTAGCTTCCGTCGGGACGCTGCGCGCTTCATCTCCCGCCGGGACGTCTGACTTCAAATTAGCGCCGTTTGCGCGATACGGAGGAGAAATGAGTATCTTTGTCGTTCTTGGAAGCGTAGTAACTCGATTAAAACTTTGAAGTATCGAGAGAAAAAAGAAGCACTCAGGATAAAGGTCAATGCTGAGAAATGAGGGAAAATTTTAAACCGCATTTGAAATCCGATTGGCGAGAGTATATACTTGGCACGTGTCATGTGAAATGAAGAAAGTTATTTACTTAAAATCTGGTAAACACGCGACGTAAATATTAAGCAAATCTATTCGCAAGACCAAATCGAAGAATGTAAACTTGCGTTAATATAACTGTAACATCACATATGTAATATATATTTTTAATATATATAGTATGCATTTATGCATAAAATATTACTTCATTATAACTCCGAATCTGGATAATTATATTCCGTTTAATTTTTAAACGGAAAATTGTTTATACAAGAAAGTAGTCGTCTTAATACTTTGCTGGAATCAATTAGAAACAAAAAGAAAATCGATATCTCGACTTGCGATATATATCGATTAAAAAGCTTAGTATAGTACTACGTACTATTGCAACAAAAATATTTTGTATCGACGCGATCTACGTTAACTTTTAATATTCCATAAAAAATTTATAAGACCAAATAACAACGTAAGTTAATAAGTCTTTGAGTTATTTTTATGTGTAACGATTAATTCTTTTTTTATGTACAACACGAAAGTTTACAATCTGCAGTTTCGAAACTTTTTATATCAATGTAAATAACATTTATTATATTTTTCTTCAAACATATCCACTTACAAGTTGTTATTTATGTTAAAGTTATTGTTCTTGGAAACATTTCGCATTTCCGTAGGTAGTTTATACAATAAGTTGTACCGGTTATACTATTAAATTGCTCGTGTATTTGCGAATGTCTAGACTTAGTAAATACATTGAAGACGGTAATATTGTTCTACCAGGTCTCTTATAATTTCGCAAATACTGGAAGAGGCTTACACCCATGAAACGTCTTAAACCAATGTAATATATGACGACGACACTTAAAATTTTTATTTTAAACTCATGCGTAATTTTGTTACTTATTGCACAAACACATGGTATTACAAGAACAAATACGAAAATGGTTTCTAATAATTAACGGTGTTAAATCTCTTAAAACTACCTTACGCACACGTTTACATGATAACTTTAAAATTGTTTAATGTAACGCTATATTGCTTTGTAAAGTTACATAATAATTAAAAGCGTAATCATAACGTAATGATGCAAAATAATTAAAATCGATCGATATAAAAATAATAGAGAAAGAAAGAGTGGGAGAGAAAGACAAACAGAAAATATTAAATATTTATCTACAATTGCTCGTGTTTATTTGGAGAATTAGAAATTATCGCACTCTTTACACGAGAAAGACTTTCGATATAATACGTAACAATCTATTACCGTCAGTCTCCATAAATAAATTAATCTGGAGATGAAATGCGTAAGAGAGCGCAACAATTTACACGCGTTTACTCGCGTCGATTGATCATCCGCTCCGCGAAGCGAAAACCCGTCACGCCAAAGTACCGCTAAATTACTCAAGTGTTCGCAAGTGTGTACTCGAGAAATTGCAGGATGTACGGTCTCTGCAACTCTACCGACGGGCTACGGCGCGGTGCGCTACCGATGCATTCTCGCTACGACGATTTCATGGGTCGAATCGGGTAAACGACCGTGAGTCTTCCTGTAATCATTGGAAGAAGAAGGCGCTTTACCGTTCTCGTGTTGCTGTTCTTAATTTCCGTCTGCCTGAATCATTTCAATTAGAAACGACTGGAAATAGCGTTTGCAAAAACGAATAATTCCGCTCTCATTATTTCTTTGTGTTTCCGTTGAGGATTAACTGCCAAAAAACAAATTAATCGTTACGCGAGTTGCAACAAACAATACATCATATATATAATTTCTGAATAAATAAATATACGCATATATGTATACTTTTTATTTTCAAAAAATAATGAGCAATCCACGTTCGTAGAGATTGTATGTTAAAAAAAATCGTAGAATAATTTATCCGTATTTATTCGTAAAACAAAAATGTAATTGCTTTACGTGTTGTTTCAACACGGGATTCTGTGTTAGAGATACAACAGCTTTTTTTTTTTTTTAATTTATGAATAAATCTCTCCCTTTAAGGTGAAATGTGAGCCCCATCATTCAGAGGGATTTCTAACTACAATAATGATCGATGCAATTGCCAATTCCGCGGATTTGTCGAGCATTAGAGGATCGGAACCTGCTCAGGTTTACATTCCGCCCGTTCAAGAATAATTCCCCGGTTGATTGGCATCATTCATCTCGAGATGAATATCCCCGTAGTCGGCGGAGATGAACTTCCGCAATTAGATACCAGTTACGATCGCGACCTGTGGCAAGTGCAATTGAAACTGCAATACAATCGTCGAGCGTATTTGCGCGGCTGGCAATTGGCAAGAATCTGCTTCATTCTTTTTCCTTTCATTTCCGCATTTTCTCTTGTCCTTGACTAACATCGATTCTTTCGCTTCGCGTAGCAAGAAGGGATTCTCGCAGTCTCGCTAGGCGATGCTCCTTTGTCAAGCGGCGATGAAAAGATGGGCTTGTAAACAACTTGGAGCGAAACTAATGCACGAATGGGCTATTGTGCTAATTGCAAGACTCCCTCAGTCTCTCACGGCAAGTTTCGTGTAATTGTTTTAAGAATCCATTGTTACTTGTCATCCGGTGCTATTATAAGCGGGTGACAAAGTAATAAGCCGTAATTAAATCTTCAAAGACTGTTAAAACGTATTAGACGAATTCTTATAATAACGATACTTATACCGAGAGGATAAAAGTTTCTCTTTTTTTTTGTTAAAGTATTATCGCTGAATCGTCTCAACTTTTTTTATTCACTTTTTTTATAATTACATAGGTATATTTTATACAAGGTTTTCTCTTTTTTATGTTAACACAATTATGTCTAACACAACGATCGTTTATCACAATTTTATCCACAGTTATAATTATTCGTTGATCGTCACATTAATTTTCTCGTTAAATCATTTGTAATAAATATTTATCAATTTTCGCTCACAAATCGAATTGTTGAGAAGACAATTGCGAAGAAATTCGCGCAATCTATTGCGAGAGGACATATAATGAATAGACTTTATTGGGAACCGTTATAAACGTTTTTTTGGAAGAAGGGTATACTGTTCCTTAGAGATTTCGTATATATATCCGTAATAAACCGGAAAAGAGAAAGAGAGAAAGAACGTGAACAAGATATAGAGAGAAGGGGATCGAAGTAAAGGAATGGCGAGAGCTGTCGTGCCTAGCCTAACTGTTTCTCGTAGAAGTGGTTTTGTGCCAGGCGACGCTTCGTGTCGTCCTTCGATGTAGCAATAAACTGGCTGAACGGTCAAAGGTTCTCAACTTTTCATTTTATCAGGGATAATGGACTCGGCAACGAAGGCAAAATGAGGGAATTGTTATTGGAGTGAAAGAAAGTAAGTGAAAGAAAGAAAGAGATAGAGAGAGAGAGAGAGAGATTGCGATAGACAAGGGAGAGAGGCAAAAGACAACACTTTGACGAGAGAACGCTAGGGAGAGAAGAGCGCGCGGAGATTGATTTTCCACAGTCGATTCTTGCACGAACGATCGATTTTACTCCGGAACGTTTTTCTTTCCCTTTGTCCTAGCGCGTTCACGGATTACGGTTTTGTTGAATTCGACTTTTTCCGCAGACCAGGAAAATGGTGGGATTAACGGAATCCTAAAACGAGCGTGTGAATGTTTGTCTCTCCCGCGCGTTTTGTCTGGTCTCATTCGACACGTCGCGTCGTGCGCGAAGCTTGCCGAACGAGATGCGACGCAACGCGCGGCGAACGAACGTGCTGTTAAAAAGATTAAATTTGTGCGAACAAAAAATCCAACAGCTATCTGTCAAGCGATCTGTCAATATGTCAAAATTGTCTTTATGAAGAGTGAAATATATATATATTTTTTTTTTACGTACAAAATCACGGATTTACGAAACTAGAACTTTTAGAACATTTCAACCTATAGAGATCCGATCGTTCAAGAGGGCAACATCGGACAGGGTAATATATCTCGCGGTGAGAAACGAAGAGACAGAGAGAATATTGTTCGACCGTTTTGCAAGTCAATAAGACCCGCTGAAATTGCATATTACCTCAAGTTAATTACGCGCGTTACGAAAATCCCATTTCGATTTCTTATTACTCGTCTTATATATCTCGCTATTTTGCCTCGTTCATTGATAGGAAAGAGCGCGCGGTTCACACGGTTTAGAGGTGAAATAGCGTAGTAAGACTATTATGCGCTGTGGTTGCGCAATATAAGACAACGAGGACCGTTCGACAAGCGTCGTACCAACCGGGGAAACGGTGTACTACCAGGCCACGTCGCGTTAAACGACTAATGTTGCACGAAAATGCTTCAACGCGCACTGCGGAGAGTCGCGGTTGACTCCCACCTTCGTTTCCGTCGTGGTTTTCTGCGCACGAATGAATTTCGAATGCACGCGGACGATCGACCCCCTAGACGACGACGACGACGACGACGACGTCGACCGAAGTAAGAGCGGCTTATAGCGCGACACAACGAATGCAACTTGCAACGCGGCCGGCGCGTCCTCGCCCATTAGAAATTCTAAGTTCATCGGCGGTAAACCGCGAAGTAGGAAGTTTCGCGTCTAGCGAAGTCAACAGAGCGTTAAAGGCGTCGACCACGTTCTCTACCTCTTCCGGAGATGCCGTTTTCTCCCTCTCCCTCGTCTCCTCTCTTTCTCTCATCCTTGAGTGGCTACGTTCTTCTTCTCACGCCTGAGCGCGATGCGGAAACTGCGGCGCGCTACACGCTCGACGAAAGCAACAAAGCATCGAAATGTCCGTGCCAGTGGTCGGGTTCTTCATCCACAGTGTTCGCATGTACAGCCGAGGTGTATAATCAAGAAAAAATGCCGCACATCGTTGTAATCATTGAGGCGTTGTCCCGAGCTAATGGTCGGCGTGATTAATGATACTCCGCGGCGTGGCTGAAACAGTAATACGCCACGGACCAAGTGATGTACGGGTTTAAGTAAAAGTTAAGTCGCGAACCGGCGGCAGTCGGCGCGGTGGTTAATAGTTGATGATTCAATTCACTTAAGCGAGCAGACGGACAGTAGTCCGCGTCGCTATCAGTCAGACTTGCAAGTTTGATAAACTCGATTCTTAATCAGTTTCGCGGGACAGACAACTTTTCATTATGTCCCGGTAAGAAAGTGAAAAAAAAATATGGAAGAACGAAACACGCTTTCGCGAACGTTTCGATTTTTCAAAATGTCGTTTGCACGCTCTCCAAAGTGAGCAAAATTTAAATCAAGGGAGTATTGCAAAGAGAAAGCTCGCGCGGGTTAAGTGAAGTTGCGCGTCGCTTCTAAAACGTCGCTAATTGCTCGTCAAAACAATCTGAAGCCCGCCGAAGAGAGGCTTGCATATTCACCGCGTCCCGAATCAGACGTCTGCGCGTTTTGGTTGATTCAAAAGCAGGTTTAACGATAATTCCAAACTGCGATATGACCGTACATGAGATCTCCCGACGTTTCCGTGAATTCCTATTGCGGCATCGAGGTGAATGCTAATATTGGTACAATCTTCCTTCCGTCGCTTCCGATTCTCGGCAGCGTTGCCTGCCGCCGCCGCGTCGTCTTAGAATTCACGTCACTCGCTAATGATAATGTGCTATACCTCTTATACATCTCGAGAGGGAGAAATATGTTCGCGACTTGACAAATGAAATAGCGTCTAAGATGCGCGGAGCGCTTCTCTTTCTCTCTCTCTCTCTCTCTTTCTCTTCCGGCGTATAGCAATATTTATTTGTGTTACCGGAAAGAGATTTTCGATCGCAAACATTTTATACGCGTTATTTACTGTTTTACTTATGTATATTTTTTTTATTTTGTTACTATCTCGTGTATTTGTTTTAAACAAGATCGCGTATTCACAATTATAGCGCGAATATTCCGGGATTAATGGAAACATTAATTAAACCGATTTTGCGAAATACAGTCGATATGTTTTGATTTTTCAAATTAATTTACTCGGAAGTAAGTAGCACAATAAAAGAGCGTAAAAAAAAACAAAAAAAAAAAAAAAAAACAAAGAGAGAATTGTCAGAAAATAATATTATCTACTACACGGCTATTGGGAAGAATTTTGCCGTGACAGAAATGTGCTGAAAAGTTCGTGTAGAATTATTAAAAAAATTTAGCATAAATGGACGATAAATTCATGGGGGAAACTCTCGCCGCTGCAGTAGAAGCCACGTTCCGGCACCTGTGCAGAACTCGCGAATAAGTTCTTATTTATACCGTCGAACGCACATTATTTTTCACGGACCGTCTTAAAAACTTTCCGGTAAGTTTTCGGAGCGCGTAATGGCGGTCAGAAAAACTCTCGCGCCACGCTGCTCATCGTCAAATATTTATTTGGAAATTTAGAGAGCAGATAAAATAACGTTACGTATAGTAAAAAATGCAAGACCAGTCAAGTTACAAGATCTAAAAGAAAAGCAAAATGAAATCAATTATTTGAATAAAGAGAAATTAAATAACGAATCGTGTCGTGAATGTCAAATCGCGTATTATATTTTGCGTGAAAAGTCGGAATTTATGAAATTTTCATGGAATTCGAGCTAATCAGGTAATGGAATTAATTATCCATTTGAAATTGTTAAGAATTTCAGTCATCGAGATTAATATCGAAGTTAATAATCTAAAATAATTAGCGTTAAAATGAATTAACATATTTACCTTTTAGTTGAAACAAATATCGAAGATCAAAATTTAACGATTTTTGTGACAATTTGATATTAAATAATCAAACATTTTTCTCGCAGATGAACTCGCGTAGTTATTTTTTTTTTTTTCTAAAAAGTTTAGGATAGAAAATGCGATTAAGATTGCAATTGCATCCGGTTTTTACGCTCATCCGAGTTGGAACGAGCTGACTTCAGCAACATTGCGCGCGATCGCCGGAGGAAAGCGAGACATAAGACGGAGAAGCGAGACGATGGCGAACTAGGCCAACAGCCTATCTCGGCAGCGTGCTATTCTTTTCGTCCTTACTCGCCGTACACTCGCGGTTCCCTCTCGTTCGCCCTATCGTTCCGTCCCTCACACACATCCTCTTCTTCAGCCGCGCGCGACGGCAGATTCATTTCGTATTTATTAAATTTCATAAAGCATCCCGGCAGACAACGCGGTTGTATTTTCCATTTTCTCGTCTCGGAGGGCACTACGCGTAGAAGGGGTGAATGTCGTGGAAAATGGAGAACTCTGGGAGATGACTATGTCGGCCCGTTCTCATCGCGCGTCTCCCTTTCTTTTCCATCTTTTTTTCTTTTCTCTGATCTCTCTCCTTTTTCTATCTCTTTCTTTCTTTCTTTTTTTCTCTCTCTCTCTCTCTCTGTTATTTTTCTATTCACCTGCACGTATACGTCTTTTTCTTTCGTCGCTGTGCTCGTGAGTTAGGTGTCACCATCCAGCCGACCTGTTTTACATTTAAAAGCTCTTGCCGCGCCACTATCTCGAACCGCGTTCACGGAACGGTGTTGTGTATGTGTACATGTACACGTGCACATTCGAGATCTATGACCTTCCACGGAAGATTTTCGTGTGATGCCGGTCGGTCAGCACGTCTTCTGAGCGCTCTGTGAGACTCGACTGATCGCTCTTCAGAAGAGCACGGCGTGATTCAGAAGTTCGGTGGAAAACGGTTCCTTTATAGTCGCTCGGCGACTTTTATTTCGACGTAAACTGGATATCTTTCGCTCGGCAGAAAAATGTGACATTCCCCGAGTGCTAGTGCACGTTGCGTTCGGAAATAGTATTGATACTTCGACCGACGCGCGTAAAGGAGATCGTCGCTCTGTCTCAACTACTTGTTTCACGCAAAATTGCTGTTAAAATAAACTTCCACTTGGAGAGGATTAGAATAAATACAGGAGAGAAAAAGAATGAAAAATAAGATGTAATATTTTTTGTCGTTACGATTATGACGGACATCTGAAACTTGGGCATTATTACGATATCGGGACAATGATAACTCAATTTAGCAGCGTGGAAGACGTTCCAGCTGTCTGATATTGAAAGTTTTCGATGCCGATCGCCGAGGCTCGATACATTACGGCGGCACGTGTACGAGATATTGACCAATGACGCTTCACTATTGTTATTATTGGCTTGAGATCTTATTGAAGTAGCCCTGCATCGACCTCGACGGTGCTGCTGTGCCGCGTCAACTATATTTCACGATGAACCGACGATATTAAAACCGGTATTAACGTCGAAGTTTCATCGATATATTTCTTTGCTTTTTACTATTGATTTCTTTTCTCAGCGTGTCGATCCATCTTAATAAATATGTCATACTAATGGATTGTAGGATATTAATTGTATCCTGCAGTCTATTGAATCTTTCGCCTAATCAGTTGTACTTATATTTGAAACTTCCGGGTGTTCGTAATTTTGTCGAACTTACAGTTTTTCTTTTTTTTATAAAAGAAAATGGACTTGATATGATTTATTATATTTTGTCAATGTATTTTGAATTATTACATCATTGGAAATTTATAATAGATATCGTTTTAAGTACAGGCAAGATAAGTTGAATAGTGTCTCTACGTTTAGAACTTTCCATCATTTAAGAGAGTTTATATCTTGCAATTTTAAATATTCTTACTAGCGCAATTTGCTTAATCACCCGTAAATAAACCAACCGCCTCGTTTTGATATATTTGTCGATCGAAGCACAGCAGCGTAATAAATCTAAAATAAGCGTTTTCCTGAAGATACTTAATCACCACTACGCGATTTTCAATTACCTTCAGCAAAGAGATTTATAAATTGAAATTCTTAGATAAAAAGCTAGTGATTTTTAAAAATATCTGATATAAATTAGAATGTAGATAGAATATTTCTGATAAAGCATATCTGATAAATTATGTTGACATTTTAAGAAGCAAAAATGTTTTTTTTTTTTTTTTTTTTTTTACAAATTTCGAGTGCAGATGACGTTTCTCAGCATTACTTAGCGTTGAAGCTCGTTCAGTTTTTGACCGACGTTCGCGTTTAATGTCTCGTCAAAGCGTGAACGATGAGCACAACTTCGCCACGTTATCCGTGGGCGAAAACGGACGGAAACGAGGCGTGGGTGCACTCGCAAAGCGACCTGATCGAAGCCCGCAGGAGTTTCTCGTCTCGTCGCGGGAGCCGACGCAAAGTTTCCGCGGCTTGCGACAGCGGCCGAAACTGGCAACTTCATTCCCGCTCGGCGTGGCTCGTTTCGCCTTTCTCGCTCCTCGTTCGCTGCACCCCTGTCCAAAAGCACAGTTTCACCGCCCGACGTTCCCGGCAAGGATTTGTACGCTTTTAGCGGTAATCCCGCAGCCCCCTCCGCGCCTTGTGCGCTTCTCGCCGCTAACCCTCTCGCGCGAATCCCGAATCACTGTTCAACCCCCGGTGACGAACCCGGCCCGACAACCCCGAAAGACCGCATCACATCACTCCACGGGTCTCCGCACGCTTCGGGTATCGCCAGACATATGCACGTTCACGGGTCTGTCTGTGGAAATCTGCGGATTTAGCAGAAACCTCTCTGAATTAAATTTTAATTAAATCCACCGAATCCATCAGCTCCCGACGTACAGCGAATTCTTTTTTTTTTTTTTTTTTTTAATCGGATTTGAATGTCATCACGTGCTAATATGCGGATCTTACATAGAACAGCTGTTGGATTATTATTGCGGATATCTTACAGCGCACGACGATTCGAGTGGATTTAAACGAACGGGACTAATTGTGATTAATCTCGAGTGTTTGCGACCACACGAAGTTATATTTTATGTGCTTAGAACACACGGCAAGTTTATTAGTAGTACTATTAGCGATGCAATATCTATCCCAAGATCCCCATTTATCAAAATTTAAATGTCGCGTTCGGCGCGTATATGAGACTATCTACTAAAGCTCGAAAGCTCCAAAGAAAGCAAGAGGGAATATCTCTCCGGGAATGAAGAGTTATAGCTTTCTATTAACCTGCCGTAACCCCTGACTGGAGTCTATGAGTCCGAGGGAGAAAAATCGCGCATCGAGACCTTTTATGCAGTTCGTCGTTTGCCAGCCACATTATGTAACTGGCAAAAAAAAAAAAAAAAAAAAGGCTCGATTTGCATTCGGTCTGGCGTATCGTCGCGCACGTATTGGTTGAAATTATTTAAAAATCAACGATATTCGGCGTTTGTGTGAGAAATGACAGGGGAAAAAAATTTATCAGAGAAATGGCGAATGATCCCGGTCACTATTAATCGCGCCCCGAATTGTTATCGATGCTCCGCTCGCGCACGTTGCAGGAACAGTAAAACTTCTTTCTTTTTTTGTTCGGCGTGTACATCCCGTTTTGCGCTGTCGATTCTTTGCAATCTTACCACCATTTGGAAGCGAAAAACGTGTGCATTGTGGATCGAGGTCCGATGATCCTTGATGAGCGATATCCGTTTCCGCTCTAGCGAACAAAGCCTCGTTCTCACCGGAAACGCCGGAACGTCGTTATCGACGCCGAGCGACTCTGCTCATCACGCCGCGCCCAGCGTTGAAAATCGATTACAAATTATTATCTACATTATCTATTATTACAAATCCGTGACATAGAAAATGTGATATAATAGCTTGGACATTGTTCTCTCTATGTTTTGCATATATATATATATATAGTAATTATTACAGGAGATATACATATTTCCCATAATAATTACTTGTAATTATTACATTATATATATATATATTCTGTAATAATTACTTGTAATTATTCATTATATAGGTAATTTTACTTACTTATTTATTTATATTCTATTTTATTTATGTAGCGCTTTAAAGTTTGTACGCATGTATCCTGTAATAATGACTTGTAATTATTTATTAGGTAATTTATTTATTTATGTATTTATTGTAATGTTTCAAAATTAGTATGCATTTCTTGTTTCTTTTAGAGTTGTTTCATAATCTGTATATTTTATAATTTTATTGATTATATTTTCTCATCAAGTTTTACCTTTTAATCTCTTTTTAGATACATTTAATACAATTTTATAAAAAGAAGAAATACAAATGTATATTATTATAATATGTGTCGCAATTTGATAGAACTAAATTACGTGCCAATTACATTTTTTCTCAGGACTGTAAAAAAAACCGGCAATCTCGTTAAATATCGCGTAGTCTCATATATCTGATATCAGATCTGCTGGTGAGAAGAAAGTTGCAAAGCGCGCGCTCTTCGAAATTAGTTTTGTGCAGCAAGAAGCGGGAGATGCACGCGTTACCGCGATCTCTTATTTGCTCGCGCTTTCTTTCTCCTTCTTTATAATATTACATTCCGTCTCAAATGCTGCGAGCGAAGCGATTCCCTCTTCCCCCTGCGTCACGAAATCCATTAAGGTGACAACGCACGCGACTATAGAGATTGTCGCCTCTCAATCTGCTCTCTCTTCCCTCGTGCGGAAACGCGCCGCCAAGGAAAGCAGAGCGTCTTTTCCATTTCTTTCGCCGAAAGAAACGTGAAGCTTATTATTACGTCAAATATATCTATCTTTCACAATCATAGACGATCAATGTTCTAAAAACGCATCTCGTTAGTCTACGTATAAATCCGTAAAATGTTTAATTGGATTCTCGCGAGAGAGTAAATCGAAATCCGCGCGACGTTTGACGTGTTAATAACGCGACGAATATTGCCGGCTTTCATGGCGTGCAGCGTAAATCGTTGCAGCTCCGGGCTATCACGGGCTAGAGGGGTGATAACACGCCCGGCGATTTCATCCGAGGAACTCTGCGGCGAGATACAGCTCGTTCGCTGGAAATGAATCCTGCGTCGCTGACGTCGTTGTATCGTCGCCGCCGTCGCCGTCGCCGTCGTCGTCGTCGTTGCCGTCGTCGTCACGAGACGTGAAACGACCGGGTTCGTAACGGCTCGCGATGGCCGTGTAAATTTGTTTTCCGGCAAATATCGTTTCCCCACGGTCGCGGAGACGGTTTCCGTGCGCTGTCAGGACGCGACACGACATGTGGATTTACGGGGCACGCCATGGGGATGGAGGGGTTTAGTGTGAACGCCACGGATGTGCCGTGATACTAAGTCGAAGCTCGGGGCTACCTGGGAGGTTTCCACCTCGCGCGCGATACGTGACTCCACACGCGTCCGATCTTTAAATCAGTCTGCCCGGAGAGATAAGCTCGCATTTCCACCCCATGATATTGCGCCACGAAATATGTGCTCGATGCTTCCTTTATTGGCTTTTATGACCCGTCGCTGATCTCTTTTATTTCCCGAAGTATATTTCCATTTGTTCCCGGTGATTTCCCGAATTGTCAGCTTGTATCTTGTTACGGTGTTATCAGATAAGATAGAAGGTGTTGTACTCGAAAGACGTGAAAACGTCAGTAATTACAGATATCCATCTGATAAGGAAACTTGATAGATTTCGGGTAATGAAAATAGAGACGTTTTGAGAGGGTGGATAGATAATATTTCCAAATTAATGTCAGATGATGTTACATGTGAACATCTGTCGGGAATAATTCGAACGTTTTACTTTAATCCTCTCATGTAACTGACAGTTCGGTTTAATGTGAGTCTTTAGATAATGATAATAATGTAACTAACAACGCACGCTGCTCCACTTAAAGGTAATTGATTATCACGACATTGCTCGATATCAGGTATATTATTTATAGAATGTGTGTGGTCGCTGTAATTATACCTTCATGCAATACTCGTGAAGTGTTGTAAAAATGCCGGCATTTCTCTGTCTCACGTACATGATACACACGAGCGAGCGACGCAATCTTGAAGCTCTTTCGTTACTGCCGGATGAGAAACATCTGAGGTCGACAACGGGCGTCGGCGATGATGACAACGGCATCGGGAAGTGTTTAGCCCTCGGGGCTCAGAGAGTGCGGCGGTGGTAACAGCGGGTGAAGTGATTATGGCGGCCTTTTTTTTCCACACAAAAGATCAAACAAATGAGGCCGTTCGCGACGCGAGCGCTCTTCCGGCGAACGCGATTTTCGCGAATTCTGTATCTCTTTAAGCCTCTTGTCCGCGGGCGATTAGACGGGAACGGACGGCGGCTCCGGCAAAATGCGCGGAAGCGGGCCGGATGGCTGCTCTTATTGTCCTCGTCGTAACGGCCGACTCGGATTTCCATCCGGCTCTTTTTCGTTCTCTCTCTCTCTCTCCCTCTCTCTCCCTCTCTTTCTTTCTCTCTCTGTCTTTTTTTTCACCCCGTTTCTTTATCTATTTTTTGTACCCTTCGTTCTCTGCCTCTTCTTCGCCCTCGTTTGCAGCTGTAAAAATCGCGAGGGCAGACCGTGTGGACAAACAACTGTCGGAACGAGCGCATCTCGTTAGCTCGGGCATCGTTTTAGGAAAAACGGAATCTATATTTTTTTTTTTCACTGTCAGAACGGGCATCGAAGTATTTTACAATCGTTTCTGATGTTCCCGTTTTGTTCTCGGGGAAATAAGCGAACGCGACATTAAACAGCAGTCGCGGAAGTAACGAAGAAATTTTTGAACAAAAGTTTATTAAATAACGTGAGACAAAACGCAGAAATTTTGTTTTACTTTCACAAAGTTCTTCTAAAAAAAAATTATTTCTTTTCTATAAATAACAAAGAATCGGTACAAATGTGTGTTTCATCCATTTACATTTATAGATAAATTTTGTCTAAGTTTTTATTATTTCGCACACAATGTTTCTCTCGAGTAATCGTTCACATGTTATCGTGTGCTTGCGCGCTAGATGTACAAAATTATTTCCTTTATATCTATGTGTCCTGCGATATGATTAAATTATATCCACCACTCGTAATACGGTTAATGCTTAATCACTGTGAATGATTTACCGTGTTATTGATTCTAAATAATGTTTGACGAGGTGTAACTAAACACATTGAATCTTCAATTAACCAGTTGCACGCGCGCATTCTATCTTTTGTTTACGAAATATACGTATATATATACACGCGCACACAGTTCAAAGTTTAACGCATGAAATAACAGTTGCTTTATATGTTTTACACTTATTTTGCTTGCTTTGTAAATCTTTTATTATGTATCAAAAAGAGCAATAGATTAGCACAGTAATTGCGTATAAACATAATTAAATTAAAGTTATACAGGCCTTAAAATTATTAAACCGATTGAGAATGTGACCTTACAATCTTTTTGAGTTCACGGATGGAAGTGGTATGAAAAAATTATTAATCGTCTTCTTAATGGGACGTTTCGATCATTCTTTAATTAAATAAAAACGTTCCATTAAGAAGACGATTAATAATTTTTTCATATCACTTCTATCCGTGGACTCAAAAAGGCTGTAAGGTCACATTCTCAATTAGTTTAAACATAATTAATTTTAAACGAATAAACTTTTGGCTCGTGAAAATTAAAGTAAGAAATGAGGCCGATACGAGCCGTTTCCAGGATGTTGTGCAGAAACAATACGTGTATATAAATATACGTATTGTTTCTACAATACGTGTATATATATATACACGTATTGTTTCTACACAACATCCTGGAAACGGCTCGTATCGGCCTCATTTCTTAGTATAATTAATTTTTATTTATGCACGCACAAAAGCAATCCGTTCGTTAAATCGAGAACACACTCGCAATCTAGTAATTCGTTGCTGAAAGGTTTTTCACGTCTCCTTACTCGGTGCAAGACGTTACCCTAATTACTATATAATTACTCTATCGATTGCCGTAATTTCCGCGAAAGCTTATCTGTTGGCGCAAGTTTAACCAATTTCGCGTAAACAGAGTGCGCGCGGATCAACGTTGGTAGCCAAACGCTACGATGTTCACAGGCTTGATTAGATTCGAGTTTCAAACACTTTATAGTTTATCTCCGCCGCGCGTTCTTCCAGCAGTCGCGCGGCGCGCACCATCCATCCTCGCAGCGAGAAATGTCGGCTGAAAATTTACAAGCGTATTGTCGCGACTGTATTGTTCGTCGCTAACGATAGCAAATATCGAAGCTTCGAAGATGAAGACGACGACTTTTTGCGGGAGATTTAAGTCGCCAGAGAATCTTCGAGCCTGAATTTGGCGCGATTCGCTTATCTCTGCTCGCGCTGCTCGATGAAACAGCGGTGCGGCAGTTTCGCGCGACGATAATCGTCGCTAGGACGTAAATCAAATTTCAACTTTAATAGCCCTCAAAACTTATTCGATTCATTAATGCCTCGTGGAGCGACGGCGCGCCGCGATAATTCCTTTTCCCTCTCGGTAGGGAATCCCCCACCTCGTCTTCATCGTCTCTTTGAGGACCAACGCGCCATCCAACTTTTGTCTGACTCTTGCCACCGGGAACTCCGCGTTATTTTCACACTTCGTCACTCCCGTATGAAATTTTCATCGCGCCGGAGCGTCTGGAGGAATTCAATTCGGATTAAAGGGAATCGAAATTGGCGAAGTTATCGATAAAGTAAATTGAAAAGTGCATAAAATACGGCAGCATATTTGTTATTTGTGTATACATAATTCAGAGTATCTTTCTATCGAATAATATTTTCCAAACCAATACGCGCGTGGGAGACGCATTTCCAATTTCTACACTTTGGACGAGGTAACAAACTTTTCGGAAAGCCATCTTTTATTGCGAGAGGAATTTCGTTGCCGTTAACAACGCGGAGGCCAAAGTCCTCTTCTGATCGTGAATATCTCGCCACGCTCCTTCGAGAAGTTTCGCCGAAGAAACGCGACGTGGAATGAAAGCGATAAATTTAATTAGCGGAAATGTTTAGGTGTTCGAAATTGCCGTTAGCCGCGAGATACCAGACATTCCATTCGATGCCGATCCTTCACGCAGCTTCTTTCGTATACGCCTTGGCACGCGGCATTTTACGTATAAGAGCGAGCGGTTAAAGCCGGCGCGCGGGCCCCTGCTGCTGTTACGTCATCTTTCTCTCATCAAGTAGATCGGATTAAAGTAATTTCTCCGCGCGGTCGTGTATCATCTCGGCAACTTTCCATAGTGTTTATTAGATAAATGTAGTTCGCTCCGCGTCTCTCTAACGTGCGAGCTTGGATGCGAGTGGGGAATGCGTACTAAGGATGAGCCAGAACGTGTCGCGACGGCGAAGTCTCCTGAAAGATGACGGCGACAACATGAGGGTCCCTCAAGATTCTCCTTTCCGCACTTTGTCACGCTTCGCAACGAGGCGAGGACATAAATTATATCCACGAGATGAATTATAGGAAAATATGTCGCCGAATTTCCACATAGTTTACGAGAGAGCCGACCATTCGGGAGAGACTTTCTCGAGTCGTTTCGGGGTGAAGATGCGTGCGAGAATGAATAAAGACGTGGTAGGAGATTAATAGCCAGTGGCGGAAAAGATGTTGCGGAATCTTCATTCCGCGACGACGACGACGGTGCGAAAGTTTTGACTTGGGAACTCCCGAGATTCGACGAGACGAGGCGAGTTCGAATCGTGGAAAATCGCCGCGGGATGTAGAGATAATTAAATTATCCGATGTCACCGTCTCGATTACAGACGGTGGACTTATGATAAGATCGCGGGCGAGAACCTGTGAAAGAACCTTAGCCCGATGAAACCAGACGAGCTCACGGAAGTGACGATTTGTAGGTACGTTATCGAACTTTGCCTCGACGTTGCAAAATTTTCCACTCGACGACGCATCTCTTGTCGTCGTGCTGAATTCAATCGAACATTCGACATCAATGTCGATTAACCACGCGAATCTATAAAAATAATTAAAATAGAATAAGATGATATATGTATATTATTGTTTAACGCGACGCTAACGGTAAATCATGACGTTTAGTGAAGTCAGTCGGATATTAATTCTGATAACGTAGCTTAACACACGCGTAGTCGGCGGATATATTCAAATTACAATAGCCATGAGATGTCTGTGGTCGGGAGAAATGAATAGTGGCCGGAGAGACACGGAAATATCGCCGGGCGCTTTGGTCGTGGAATGCGGTGGCGTTGCGAATAAAATCCGCGAGATAAAAGTTACGCAGGTAAATTCAAAAACAATCCCTCGGAAACCCTACACCCGGTATCCGATAACGAGAATAACGCGCATGCGCGGAATTCGCCGATGGAACATACGTATATACAATGAATGAAATAAAAAAACGAAAGACAGGAAGGAAGAGGAAGAAAAAGAAAATCCCGTCCCGCCGTGATTATGCCCCGGTCCCGTGTCTTTTTCCCGGCTTTTTTCCCCCCCGTTCCTAATTAAACGCGGATTGGTATCCACGGTTCAACGTCGAATACGCGTCACGACAACGGCTGATGCCACGGTAATTTGTTGCGTTGCGTGATCATCGCAAAGAGCCGGCTACTGATTAAAAACGAACGAAAGAAAAAGTTGGCGCAACGCACGTCAGACGCGCTTGAATCTTGGAAAACGAAAAATACAATCGCGTGTTCTATAATTCGGGAATTGATTAAAAATTGTTATTCAGCAAGAGATGCAAAATTATACAGCGGCGAAAAACTAACTAACGCAATGCGAATACGTTCAGATGTAAATTTTGCACGGAGAAAACGCGCTGTTGCGCAACGGCAACCACAACAACTCGGCGATTTTTATTGCAGGTTTTATTCAAGCGCTTTTGAAAACTGCGCCGCAGTTGGGACAAGAGTGGACGAAAAACAAAAAAATATATGTACAAATAAGGAAACACATAGTGTTCGTGTGATTGAGAGAAACGTCAATTCGAGCCAGACTCAAGATCAAAGTCAGATCAATTATCACGCGTTCAAAAGACCTCATTTCTGATTTCCATTTGGGGAATCTGCAATGAAATAAGCCTTTGCGGCCGCGGTCTTTGATCTTGTCTTCTGTGTTCTTCACGTCTCTTTATCTTTTCCTCTAAAACTGATAGATTCAATCGGGAATCAGTTTCCATCCCGGCTTATTGAATCTTCGTGTGCTCGCATGTCTTCCGCATTCAAATTTCCTTTGTCGCATAAGATGTCGTACCGACTTTCTTTATTGCGGATAAAAATGATTTTTTAGAGAATTAGAAATGACGGACGTCTGTTATATAGATAAATCCGCATTGATCAGTTGAAAGACGCAGAACGGACAAAAACAAAATTGTTACGGGAAAGCTAAATATGTTGCATGTAGTTTTATTTGTAATTGGAGAAAATTTTTATAATTTTGATAAAAACGAGACATTATAAAGACATTAAATAAATATATATAAAAAAAAACACAACGCGGGAGTTCTCTGGAATATATTTAAAAGTGTGGAAATGCAGGGAGTATAGAAATTAAACATAATCCTATATAATTAAAGTGTAGTTTGTATGTTTTTCTTAACTTTCGAGGAAAGAATAATCGTGATTTTTGCCGTGGCTATAATAAGGTACACATTAAACTGAATGCAGCGAGCCGTAAACGCGGCGAGAAGCACATTCAGCAATTTTAAACTCCTATAAATTACATCGCAAACTTTTCGCTTATATTGTTATCGCTGTTTAACTTTAGAATAATATGAACGTCCGACGTACTTATATTGCCGGTCCACGGCGAGAACCGAGAGTTATACGAGTCAAGTGGTATTATCAGAAGATCAGAAGAGCGAAAGGCACTAGCTCGTGTATCATATATCTTGGCGCGGGTTATTTGTATCTACGAGAAACTGGCTTCGAATTCCACTTTTTTTCCCGTAGCGTTTCGTGGCTGCTTTCGAACCCCTCTCGCCATAAATTCATGCCCCTTACACCCACCATAAACTTCGGCAATATTTTCTCTCGCTCCTCGTCGTCGTACCTCTTGGTGTAACCACTCTTCGAAAACGTCGAGCCGATGTGCAGCGACGATCGATTTGCCTTAAGATGAATTGCTTGTAACCGGTACGGTTAGGCAAATTCGGTGTAGAGTAATTCACGAATGCATCTATTCCCGAATGCAACCGCGCAAGTATAGAAACAAGGGCTTACCATCCATCTTCCGCGTGTAGCGTTAAATGGCCAATCAATTACACATTCTGTTAGTTTTTTGTAATAACGCGATTTCTCTATATATATGTTTTTTTATACTGAAAATTGTTTTAAAATTGCGCTGGTTTCAGGAGTTTAAAAATATCATACAAAAAAAATCATACAACTAAATGATAAAAAATATCGTACAAATTTCTCTCTCGTAAAAATAAGTTGACGAAAAAACAAAATTGAATACACACACACACACAAGACATTGAGTTTTGTTTTTTAAATAATATAATATATTTGTGTGAACTCTCTGCTTGTACACAATGTTATATACGATATTCGGAAGGGTTACAACAAAATTACTTGGACGCTGAACGCGCTCCAAATTTTCGAATCAATATATGCAAGATCGATTTGTAGACCGTCTAGATGTATAAAGAATCGATATGCCGCGCGAGGAACACTGAATGTATTTTCGTTCTTATATACATCTTATCTTCAGATTACTTTACCTTCTAATAGTAATGGAGATTTTCCAACTCCGGACAAATCTAATTTTCTACGTTGAAGCTGATGCGAGAAGGGAAAGGGAAGAGGGGTGTGTGCTCTGAATATTTTATCCGCGCGAAACTTCTCTTGCTTTTACTAGCATCCGCTGTCGATTCCTATAAAGAAGTCTGAGTTTATGCGTTGCCGGGCTACTCGATAATTCTCAAAGCGACCGATTGTTACGTTTCAGTAGCGCAAGCATAATGAAACATGTACTATGGGATCTTTCTCTCTTTCTAAGATCTTGAAAAAGAGAAATATTCTGTAGAAAATTTTGAAATTCAGCAAAAAATTGAGTAATGTGGATTTTAAAGCCGTCTGGAAATCTTATTATTTTTTATTTTATATTAAAGAAATTAATTATTAATTTTTTATCAGCACTCTACATGTTGCATTTAAGAAAACTCAGATAATTTGATCAATTATATAATATTTTTGTACAAAACAATTAAAATTTCAAGATTTTGTTAAAAAATACTCCAGTTATGTTGAAATTCTAGGTTTTAAAACTAGTAATTATCATCAGCTCGCGTACCGCAATTAAATTAATTAACTTATTTAAGTTTCACATTCACGCATAACGGACACGTGTCATGATAGCAAGAGAAACATATGACAGTCATGACGTTAACGACTCGACGGTGAGGGTGCAAAATTGAAAAAAGTGCCATTGAGAACGAAACCATTAAGTCACCCAAGTTCCACCAATGAAACTAGACACTTCTCTGGATTCCTCTCCGCCGAGAGGAGTTCGATCTTGCGCACCAGACGATCGAACTTCCTGGAATCTTCCGGCGAGGGTAAATTGAAAGTATAAATTACAGATAAGGGATGCCGGACTCTCTTGAACTTGCGCGCGACTCGGGAGGGTGATCGTCCCGGATCGTTCTGAAATGGGCAGTTGCACGAGAAGTCAGTCAGTTATGCTCCGCGCGTGATGCCCCTACAGATCAACTTCCTCTTGGCTCTAGCTCCTCTTTCGGCTCCCTCGGTCTCTCGTAGATCCTGATATTCCCAAGGAGCCGCCACCTTTTCCTTCCTTCCGTCTACCGGCGGCTCCTATATTCCGTGAGTGCGCGTGTGCGAGCAAACGCTCGTACGCGTGCATTATGCACCGGCGCGCACCGACATAGGAATGCCTGTCAGGCGCGAGGCTTTCGCGGTAAGTGGAAATATTTCTGCCGTGGAAAACCGCAAAAGGTATCACTGTCAGGTTAGCTGTTTCGGAGGTTGTTTAAACGCGCGCGCAGTTGAAACCGCACTCTACAACAACGTTAAAACTGTTCGAGCAGCCGTCAGCTTCTCGCGCGAGTACATTTTTCTCGCCGGTCGTTCCGGTTATACGCGCATCCGATAAGTTTAATGCAGCGCGCGGCGTCCGCGGTAATTATGACGGATCGATTAAAACCGACGAAATAAAAAAAAAAAAAAAAAAAAAAAAAAAATAAAGGCGGAGATTGCATGGCGATGAAAGTAACTTGAAAGTTTCGTGTTTTTGTAAGCATAAGAAGACAGGAAAGAGCCTAAAAGAAAAAAAAGAGAGAGAGAGAGAGAGAGAGTTTTGATGTTAAAATCTCCTTCGGACATTTTTGGACGTGCTAACGACGGGAGTTTGACAGCTAATTTCGATTAACAACGTGTTCTAATAATTAAAAGACGTTTGCCCGGGAATTTTCGTTACATCTTTCGGAAAGAAATTTACCGCTGCTTGACACAACTGTTTCCTCGGGTTATCACAAGCACGTTTGGCACGTCTATAAATGTACATGTATGTGTCACGCGTCGTTGTAACCATAGAACTTCAAATACGTGACTTTCGTTGCAAATCGAACCGCGCGTCTCCGCACGGTAAAAGCTGCGAAAAACGTCACTGACACGAATCTTCTCGACTTTTCAAACGTCATAACTCATTTCATTGGACTTTTATGTAGCGTCAGTTTTTAAATATTACAGAAGAAAAAGAGAGAAAGAGAAATTTAGACAGAAAAAGCTCTTTGTGATAATAGACCGGAAGATAAAATACGATGTAAAAGTAAATTACGTTTCATCGGAAGATCTTTATCAGGAATTACCTTGTTGCTGCTTTTAGAATCCATTTACGGTAAATGTCGTTCATTTTCATTATCTCTTATTTGAATTTTTTTTTTTAACTTTTTTACGTTATTTAGTTTAATTCATATTTTTGGCACGTTTCATAATTCTACGGCGAGTAATATAATCGCAGTCGAGGGAACGAGAGAGAAGACACAGATACTATATATATATATATGTATATACTCTTTTCGGCCATTTGTTCAAACGAATTTCTTTCACGTACGCGCCCTTTAATCTCCGCTCTCTACTTTTCTCACATTCGCTCGCGCGTGCGCGCTCGATACATTTTTCAATTTGTCGAGGAGAGAGGCGGCGGTCCGATAACAAAAATCGAGTTAACCGAAAATTCACTCGCAGTTACGCCGTGCTTCGTGCTCGTAGAAAGTAAAGGCACTTTGCCGAGAGATAATTGCTTCGTCTAGCGGAACAACGTTGTAACTGACGTCGCGGTCGTGGTGAAAAGTGAGGAAACCCGTACGGCCGCGCGTTTATTTCATCTGTCACTCGGTCGAGCGACTGTCGGCTTTTCTTCGTGGTTGTCACTCTTCGTTCAAGGGTTAGAAGGATTTTAATGAGCAAAGACGGATGAATTGTGTGTGCAAGCGTTCATCCTTGATGATGTCATCGAAAATTTTAAGAGTCTAAAATCTTTTCGAATTAGATCCATGTTTTAATTTTTGATATTCTCGATGTGAAATTATCAATGCAGGTGTAACTTTAATTTATCACAAGGAAGAGATTCTAAGATGATGTCTGATGACGGTGCTCTATTTGCGAAAATAATTAATAATCCTTATTAATTATTCAATAATTTCCTGAAAGCTCTTGAGAGTCTTAGAACATCTCTCTCTCTTTAAAGTATTAATAATATTAAGTAATTTCTTTTCGAGATATGAAAGTTTTAGTAGCGCTTGAACAGAGTTTTTTTATTACAATGTTTCTGAAATCAAAGCTTAATGTGTTTTATCTTGTCTACTTCTAGATGTGAACAAGATTTATTTTACTTGTTAATTACTAATAAAGTGCGTAGTGTGAGCGTATTTCTGTGTATATTGCCTACTTGTTTGAGAGAAAACCTATAAATGGATTATTACTGCTCACAAGTGCGAATCAGAAGCGAGAACCAAAACTCGTATCTCTGCTCGCTTCGTGGAAACTTGTACCATAAAACACCGCTACCGAAAGAAAGTTCCCGCTATAAAAGCTTTTTCTCGTAAAGATCTCTCATTAAGTGACCAATTGCACGTAATTAACACACACACACACACACAAAATATATATATGTATATATATAATATACGTACAGCGAACGTACGAAAACTTCCGAAAAGTTATTCATATCCCCGTTCCTCCACTCGAGACTTTTCGCTGCTATGATGCGTCGAGTCCATTATCCCTGTTACTTTGCCTCGCATTTCCTACTATACACAACGAACTACTGTTGACCCACTTTCCTTCTTCCTCTCGACTTCGCATCGAAAAGCTGTGTCGAGATATGTCGGATGCGCCTTTGATTGGTAAATTGCTATCTCTGCTATTATATGTGACATGACATCACTACGTTTTTCGTCACTTCATTATTTTTTGTTTTTGTTTTTTTTTAATTCTCTTTATATTTCTTTTTTGAAATATATGCGAGAAGAGAAATCTGTATACATTTCATATTCAAACCAAGATATTTTATATTTTTTCTACTCTTTTTATATTTCTATTTTTTCTCTCTTATTCTCTCTCTCTCTCTCTTGTTTATTATTTACTTGTATAAATTTGTGTGTAGATAATTTAAATAATTCAAATATTAGTTTTAAATAAACGCCAGAATTATCAATTTCTTTTTAAATATAACTATTCACAGTTTTTTTATAGAGATAATAATTATCTTTAACATATTTATTTACTCTATTGCGTCGTATAATTATTCCGTTTCATTTGACACGAAGAGGGTGTCAAATGAATTGCGCCTTGAAGAATGCGCAAAATTTCATTAGAGACATCGCGAACGCGCATCGAATGAGACTTCAAAGAGATCCGTGCAGTTTCACAATTGTCTTTCCTTACGTAGCTCGAAAGTAAAAAGACGTAATGACATTTAACACGGTTTAAAGATATACCTCGTTTAATTTCTTCCTCAACAATTGCGAGCTATTCTTCTTTGATAAATGCGCTTTTAATAATTCTTTACAAAATAAATACCTACGCGGCACGAACTAATTTCGTCACAATTGAGTTTGCAAGGACAAGAAATACACGTATGTATTTTTATTAGAAAGACGAGTTTCTAGGAATTTAAAAATCATAAGAACAAAGGATTAGATATTGTGTTGAGTTAGAACACACTTGTCTATATGCCATTTATGCCAAAATTTTCTCTCCGCAACAATAAAGATTTTGTAGCTTCTATTAAAGATAAATCTGAACAAAACGCATACTTTGCTTAAATTATTGAGATACGAAACTTTCTTCTGAAGAAATATGAAAACGTAAACCAGCACAGAACGCCCGACATGATTACCGTAAGTTGGCGCTTCGCATCGTTAACCCTTTTTTGAATGCAAAGACTGGTTCAAGCGAAAAAGGGCCCTCGAGTACCATCTACCATTAGCAGCCGTCTTACTTCAAGTTGCTCTTTTCCGCGTTTCTCTTCCATTTTCTTGTTCTGTTATCCCTCTCAATTTTACAGGCCGCAGGAAAAGGTTTCCGGCACGCGTCTTAGACGTCGCGAGAATATTAAATTCCCGGAGTCGGCGCATAAATTAAAAGATAGCGGTTTTCTACTCTGCTTGAGTATAAATTTCGCGAAAGTTAGGACAGAGTCGATGTGTGAGGAAGAGACAACGAGTGGTAGAGACAGCGGGTTTCTGTGTATATTGTGTCGGACGAAAAAGGCCGATGCAACATATTGATTTTCATCCGGCTATTGAAGAAGACGAATTTTTACGATTTTGTTTTCTTCTTTTAGCTATTTTTGCATTTGCAGCATTGCTTCTTCGGCTAAGAAAATAAGCTGCCGAAGAAAGCAAAGAAAAATAAACTTGTTTTTTTTGTCGCAAATTACTAAGTTGTTTAAAAAATATTTAAATCAATATATGCGCCTATGCAAAATGGAATAAAATTTATGATAAAATGAAAATAAAAATGATAAATCTGAGAGAGTTATAAATCAATTCTTCTTTTATGTTAATTTAATTTTTTCACTATCAATTTTAAGAAAGTTTTTTCAGATCTCCTCTTATTCTACTTAGTTTCCTCTTTCTTGTCTTTTCCAGTTTTTTCATTCATAATCGCTTGGTTTATGTTTCGCAAAATATATTCTCGAATGAAAATACGCGGTTTTTTTATCACAACATCTTTGATTTTGTTTTACCGAGACTCACGCATTTTTTGCCTTTGCCATTTTCTCTTTCACATAGTAGTACAATATCAGGTAAGCTAGAGTAAAGATATTCTTGACTTGCTAGCGAAGCGTGTGTGCTTTTATCTTTACGCATTTTTTCATTTTCTTTAGTTTATTTGCGCGCGCCTTGTTTGCCGTTGTCGGTTGTTCTTTACATCTTTCTTCACTCGGATTATATAGAATAAAAAATAAAAGAGAGAGAGAGAGAAGTTTTAATCTCACCGGAAAAAAAGAGCTGCACAACGCTTGTAAGTGAATATCCTTGCGAGTAAATCAATTTTAGATGAAATCTATGAAACTGTTGTAGCCTGCGTTATCGCAGACGGGCGCGCAACTCTCTGTTACAACCGTTTCACGCAGCGACAAACGCGCATTGTAAGTCAGAAATATGAATAATACGCCTTTGAAACGCGATTACCTTATTTCTTTAATACGAATTGAAACATGAATATACAAGACCAATGGCCACATGATATGAGGTTTCACGATGATGAGAGCGCAGCGGCGCGCGTGCAGATAAAAACCGCAGAAAATGCAGAGAAAAAAAGGGGGGAAGGATACGGGCCGGTCTTTGTAGAAAATTATTCCGCATGAAATGCGTCTCACATTTCCGGGCTCTTTTGCCTCCGCCGAGATCCGAGAAACGTACGCGCGCTCGTATGTATGTACACGTTATGCGTAGATTACGCGGCGGAATTCCAGTTTATTTCGTTAATGAACGAGAATTATGTTGCGTATGAAGACACTAATTAAACTAATTTATCACCAAGTTAGAGCACACTAAATATCTCCGCTTGCTGCGCCCAGTGTAGCGATTTCTCTTTTTGTTTTTTTTTTTCGTTTTTTTTTTTGCGTACCACTGAGTTTTACGTTAGATACTTTGGCATATATTTCCTCTTAAACGCGTTTCTGTGCGTTCTTCATGCGTAAAATGTAATTTTACTCGGAAAGACATTTTTTTTAAATATACATAATATATGATTATATTAAAATAGGCAAATTAAAGACAAATTATATGTTTGTGTGTGTTGCAGGTGAGTGTACATTGCGTCATCTTTCTCTTTCTCTTCGAAGAGACATTTGTGACTATAGCTGCGCATTAAACATACGGTAAGTTCCTCCGATATCTCTTTTCTTAATGCGAAAGTTGATCGACTTAATTATATACGTGTTCTGTTATCGTATCCCAAAACTCTTTACTTATTTTTCTCTACACCGAAAATGTATACATTACACGATACATTGAATGAAATTACTGAATATTACGACACTAATCGCAGTAAGAGGAGGTTCATTACATTTTCATAGCCGGGCTCCGCGCTCGACCGCGCGATTGCTATTCTCTTAAAAGCTAATCTCCCCGCAGAAAATCGACAGCGCGGAAAGTGCGTGCGAGATAAATTGTCTCCGTGGCAGATTTCCGGAATAAATTATTTTCATTTGCATGCTTAAGCAGCCGGAGCGGCGCGCGCGGCTACTTCGTTTTTAATCCCGAAACAACCCTATTTTACTCCTATTTCTCTTGTTTCCTCCGTCGCGTAGAGCACGTAGTAGGTAGTTGCTTCTCACTTCTCGCGAGCTTCGCCGATTTATCACTTCTTCCCGTTCCCCAACTTATTTCTCGATACTCAACGTTCGCGCACTCTCTTTCTCCGTCGCATCCCATTGCACTTTTGCACTTTTCGCCAACAATTGCCGTTCTCAGTCTTATTCTTCGTCTTATTCTTCTTCGCGCGATTCCTTCCGTGTTCTCCTCTTCTCATTCCTTGCTACTTTCGATTCTCTACAGCATTGACGTTACGCAGCACTTCTCATTTTACATGAGAAGTGCCTCATTCTTGTATTTTTTCCGTCCTTACCAAGTTTTTACTTAGTCTTTTCATTTTTAAGAGAAAAGATACGCGCAATCGATCGCGAGACAAGGAATAGGTCAATTACGATACTTGTTCTTGCAAGAGAGATCGCTTTGATAAACCTTTCTATTTTCGTTTCCGTTTAACTCGGAAAATACACGTAACGTTACTGTGTTAGTCACACGCTTCGTCCACTTATCATCGCGGTGTAATATAATTACTTTAATACTCTCTAACGAGCGGTGGGGGATTGTGGAAAAGACATAATTTGTTCGCAGTTATGATTTCGTTTCAAAGCTGACGCGCGTGAGCGTGGGCGCGCAGCAATTTGGATAAAAGCACACGCGGAAAATGCGCGCGCGCACGCAATGTATACGTAGTAAAGCTGTGTGACACTCGCCTCGTGTTTTCTGAGACTCTTCCATTATGGTGAAGTCCCCGGGTTCTAAAGCGGGAACAGCCTCGCCTGTTACACCCCGCCCGCACATTAACCTACGGTAATGCATGCGCATTCGGGATTATTAATTACATTCCCCGGGAAAAACGTTTGTCTTACGTGGGATGCGCGCAAAACCGGTATTTCTTACAGAGCATTTCGCTCAGCTTACCGCGACCTAAATAGCCGGAGGAAAAAAGTGACATGCCTTAAGCCGATTATCGTGCTGGTTGCGGTGAAAAAAAAAAACAAAGTTAGAAGGATATTTCGAATTTTTGGAAATAATTCGCGCTACAAAAAAAACAAATTACTGCTTTGCTTTGTTCTTGCGAGTGAATTTATTGTCTGTTTTATCATTAGTTAAAGTTTGGAGGTAGAATTGTATTCTTTTCGGTGAAAATTTCTGTGAAAAATTACAAACCGACGAGAGAATTTCTTTTTTATAATAACGTTACGCGACTATACTTTTGATGTGCAAGAAGAGAATATAAAATTTGAATAAAACTTAATTCGCGTAAAGTTTTTGACTTAAAGTTGATATTATTTGGAATATATTGTATTTTGTGCAGTAGTACGGAGACGCGAGAACTTTGCAAAGATAGGCAGTAATAATGTAGTAAGGAATAAGTAAGGAATACGCCTTTTGTAGTAAGATTCAACGTACTTAATTATTAAATAAGTGTTGTCGCGGCCTTTCGTGAAACTTTGCATCGCAAATTATTGCCGCTATATATTCCTCGGGACAAATTATTAACCCGAACGGAAGAATACGGGAATGTGCAAGTCACGAAGAGGTTTGCGTATATTTACAGAATGCGAAAAAAACAGGGAACAAAAAATCTCGCGCGCTATCGATCGTCATAGTCTACGCAAAAGAGCAGAACATAATTTACTTGAAAATTTGACGGGGGGTAGAAAAAACCTTTATTAAAAAGCGGCTGAGTCCGAAGCGAAAGATTTTTCTTTAAAAGTTCCGAAAGTTTTTCTTCTCTCATTGCCGCTTTAACTTTGGCGCATAGAGTCAGGTTAAAGAAAATCTTCTACGATACGCGTAAAAAAATCACGAAACTCGTCAGAGCGCGAGCATTTATTTTGTACGTCATCTAAAACCTGCGAACTGTATGCGCGAGATTCGAAAAGAAAATTCAAATAATTTACGCAAATACACATAAAATAGTAAATTACATGTATATATATAATATATATATATATAAGACTATTTAGATGTCAACAAAAAAAAATAAACTCGACGACGATGCACAGGAGTTGCTTTGATCCTACAATTTGTGTCGTCTTTTTGCTCATCCAAGATTCAATGTCCCTAGACGAAGCGTCTTTCCGAGAATCGTTTTCTTCTCTCCGGGAACGTCATCTTATTTGTTCCTTCTGCGTCGTGTCCGTGGATCTTCCGTCTTTTCGTCCGTTTGCAACGACATGCACGACGGACCGGAAACCGGCAGTATCTAGACTGGGCCTGAGAGCTCGCGCTCTCCGAGACTCTCCGTATCATTTCTAATTCACGTGGCCCTTTCTCCCGTTTCAAAAATAGAATAAAACGAAACGCGGAATGATCGAGCCAAGCGGGGCGACGTCAAAGAAACGCAAATTCACGTTCCGAGAGACGAGTATATATTCAGCGCCATTGTCCGCTGCACGGATTAATTTTTTTTCTTTTTTTTTTTTTGTCGGCGCGGATGTTAGACAAACAACAAAGAGTTATTTTTAAATTTTAATATTCTTATCTCAAACAATAATCATATTGCGCGATAATTTGTCACCGCAATTTGTGCACAATACGCCATTTTCATGGATCTCTCACCGCACTCTCTTCATCAATGTCGCGTTTCGTGTTATACTGCAATAATAATACGCTAAACTGCTAAAACATTTAGTTCTGACGCTATTTATTCATGTATATACATGTACACGAGCGAAGTACCCGTTCTGTCTTCCCGGCAAAACTTTCTTGACGAAAGATTGCTTCGTTATTATTTCATAATCATCGCGCCGAGAATCCACATATTTCACTATTGCGGACGTAGTAACGAAGAGCGACAAAGAAGACAATCGTGTAGTAACCGTAAGTTGTCTGAATGAAAAGACCCGTGGCTTATCCGCGCGGAAACCGCAACGTAAAGCGCATTGGCAGCAGCGAGTTGGCCGGGTATGATGTTTGAGCGCATTTGAATATCAGGAAATGAAGCCTCTTGTCCCAGGGGCACCACCCGCCATAGACGACAGCACATAGACGAGGAACGCAGAAATAACGGTGCGGGAAAGAAAGAGAAAGGGTAGGACGAATAGAGACACTTCGAACGAGCGAACGGCAGCGGTGCCATTTGAATAATACTTTGCATTCAAATGCCAGACCCGATAAAAGAAACCGTCCCGTCACTTGAAATATCCCATTACGCGCTATTATCCCTTCGCCGCCGGTCGAGACGTCTTCGTCGGTCAATTCGACGCTATTTACGCTCTCCCCCACTTTTTTCACCCCCATGGACAGTTGTCATTTACACATTGTGCGCCGTTAAATTATCCGCAAGAAAAATAATTTTTCTATTATTTTATTTTCACTTTTTTCTCCGCACACACACACATTTTTTTCGACACACTGGCAAAAATTATTTTATCAATTATTATAAGTACGAATGAGAGGAAATTACGAGTATAATAAACTTTTTAAGCTACCTATTACGTCTCATGACGCGACAATAATTTTGAAAGATATTTTAAGTAATATCGTTGCCTCAGCCAATTAACTCGTAACGGTGTGTCTAGTAATTTACGTACTCATTAGCGCGTACCGTGCTAATTGCTCGGCAAACATACGGAACGAGACTTACTTTCCCGACGCGGTACAATGGCTACTCTTCTTTCGCCTTCTTTCAAGAATGATTCCCGACAACGGATCTTTCTTTCGTCGGCAAACTTTTTCCGCGAAAATGCGAGAATTTTCCTCCGCTTCAATCCGATAAACGCCTCTCTTTAAGGGATTTCTATTTCGGTTTCTTCCCTTTGTGGTCGACGCCCGCGCCAGCGTGGTTGCTTTCGTAAGTTCGAAGTTTTCTACATTTTCTATAGTTATGCAGAAACGGACGACGAGGTTTCCTCTCATTTTTCTTCGCTTCTGAAATTACTTTTTTCGTCCTCGGCGGTGCTTGTATTATTCAATTCATTTCTTCTTCTAACTCGATTCTCGCTTTAAACGAGAAACGATGCGCAATCACGTAATTTCGATAATCGTCAATTTTCAAGTATATTTTTCTAATTTTTGAAAGCACATTATCATTCTTGAAACCGATATAGCAGCGATCGAAATTTCTGATCACGTCGTAGCAGTATCTGCAAACTCTTTGGCATTTCGACGCTTATAATAAACATCAATGGTGCAAAAATTCTATCTCAAATTGGAATTTTAATTATCGTTATTGTGCAAATTGTTCATCTAACATATTCTCTCTCATATAAACGCTTCAATTTAAACGACAAAGGAATTTATTTGCTGGAATACAACTTGTCTTTATACCAACGTTATTTAGTTTGTTTACTTTTTTTCCACACGTACAATTTATCAATTACCGTAACATACAAACGGCTATTCTGAACAAATTGTTCGCGCATTATTAAAGCGTGATAGAACGAAAGTGCCTATTATGCGGGCTGTGCTGAAAAGTTTCACAAATGAAGCCGAGGCAATGCCGTTGGCAATGAGATTCCTCTGAATTTAATGTGCTTCACCGACAGAGTGACTTTGCTCCTTATTCCCTTCACTGTCTCACTTCTCATTCCGCGCGATAATTATACTAAATGTATGCGAATCGGAAGCAAGTTTTAATCAAATTTGTTAGTAAGTAGGCCGAGAAAGACTCTTCTCTCGGTTATTGCGCGGCCGACGGACGTGGCCCCCCAATATCATTTTGAATTCAATTCTAACACGACATTTTATTGTTTTTCTGATGCAATAGTTTTGTGATATTTTGCGATTTTATTAAATTTTGTAATAGATATGTGTGTGTGTATATGTGTATGTGAGAGAGAGAGAGAAAATTTCTATTTATAGTTGAATGTTGATCTACCCAGATGTGCTCAATATTTGCAAGCAGGCAATCGGCACGCTCCGCGATATATATGTATATTTGACGTATCTCTACAATGTAATAGCCTCACGCGCGGATGTAAACACGTAATATCAATGTGAAATTTTCGAATCGTGATATTTCGGTAAAACATTATTTAGTCGGATGGAATTATTTTACTTTGTCAACAACTGTTGTCTTTGTTCGTTTTTTTTTTTTTTTGGATTACTTGTTCAATACCCGGTAGTTTATCATTTATAAGCTGGCGCGTATATATCCGTCCGATATTTCGCGAACGATGACAATCTATCCACGACACAGAACTCTCTCCATGCACAGTACACCGTCTGCATGTTTCTCGATTTCCTATTTTGCTTCGTTTTTATTTTTTATTATTTTTTTTTTTTTTATTTTTTTTTATCTGCTATTGTAGGCGCACCATTGTTACATTTGTACTACTGAGAGCTTCCAGGTACAGATTAGAAATATTAAATTGGCTTCAGCAAACTAAAAATACGTAAAGTGAAATTGATTTGATTCTCTGAAAATACACACACACACACACCTGAATCTAAAATGTATGAAGTTAATTGTTGTTTACTGCAGAAAAAATAACGTCAAAATAGAGAGAACTGTCGCTTTATTAAATATCTATAATAAAATATCTGATATGAAAATTTATATAATAATCTGCATATTAACTAAATTGTAAATATTTCTAAAATGTTTGCGAGAAGCGTGAATTGTGACAAATTTACGTTGTCACGCGGAATTGTTTTCTAGAGATCTAAGTAAATAAGTCCAATCTGATTTTTTCTAAAGAAACGTTACACAACTTCCGACGAAATGATCGCGCTAGAATCTTTTTTTAAAACTGCGTTCGAACATGATTGATTTATTGACTCTTTCTGTCAGGCTTCCCGTGAATCTTGCAACTATTCCTCTTTTTTTTTTTTTGCGAGCATTTCTCATCGACAGCGTCGTCAAGTCTATCAATAGTAGATGGCTTTTCAATTGGGCACAGCTACCGTATGTTACCAAAGAAAAGACTGTATAAGACTGACACGATACACTAATACAGGTGTATTATATCTACATACATAACGTACATACATATATACGTATATGTGTGTATATATACATATACACACATATGCGCCGCATGTATCTCCCTGAATAGACAGCAACGTTGGCTCCATCGGCAGCAGATGGTTTCGCTATTGACGTATACGCTATCTGCCTACCAGTCTCCATCGGTACTCACCAATTCGATTTTTCTTTCTCTCCTTCTCCCTTTTTTTCGGCAAGATCCGTCGTTGACGATTGCAATGTATATACTTTCTTTAAATTCGAGTGTACTCAGAAAGAGAGAGAACCGTTTCGAGGCTGGAATCTAATTTTCTTTATATTTGCGACGCTTCGTACTCTTTTGCGCTTGAAAGTTGTCCAACTACTACGTTTCGTATCGGTATAACATCAATATATTACGTCGTCCATCATCATTATCGGCGTCTCCGTTTATCTAAATTTTGCGCGTTTGTTAAAAAAAAAAAAAAATCAAGCGCGACTCCAAACCCAAGTAATAGTTTTGTTCTTTCAAATGTTATGTTTCCATTACTTCCGTGACGCGCACAATTGAGAGTTTTAATACATCTATTAGACATTTTCAAGAAAACAGAGAACAGATATAGGAATGCGACCTGGTCCCGCGTATACCTTTCTTAGCGAGATCGCTTGCGCCATTTCATTTGCGCTCAACGTTCTTGCACAATATCCTCTCACGAGGAGTACGAGGGAAGATAGCGCGGGCAACGTACAATGTGCACGCCAATTTCAAGATAACTGGCCGGCCGAGTAATTCGACCGGCCGGCCACGTGAAACGGCAGAATGAAATTATAATTATAATGTCACGTTTGCGGCAAATTTCGTCAGTAATTTATAGAAGCAATACTCTCGTTCGAGAGATCAGATCTAGAGAAAGTATCTCGTATACGAAATCGATTGTCGTACTAATAGTGACAATAGATATTGTTGGAAATTAGATTATGGCAAAAAAACGAATCGAAGGAATTCAATTCAAGAAGATTTTTCAAGAGAAACTTAAAAAGAAAAATGATAAAAATGAAGAGAAAAAAAAACGTTTGTAAGCATACATACATGTGATATGCATGAGAACAGTACGATTTTATAAAGTCATCATGTAGTATCATATAGAAGAGCTATGAACTGTTATAGAACTGCGCATCAATCCCGAAGTAATACATCCAGAGACTTCAATTTAAAAATCGAAACGACGGAGATGGAATTCAAATTGCTTCGGTCCGGTTGTGATAAAAAATACATTCGATATCGAACGTATATAGAGCACATGAGTTTCTCGCGCCATAGCATATACAACAAGTAACAGAGAGGGATTCGATAGAAAAAGTGAGTGTATGTAATAATATTCATTAGAGAGAACGATCTCTCTCTCTCTCTTTCTCTCTCTCTCGGTTTCCATCTCTTCTTCTTCCTCTCGTCGGAGAGTTAAAATCGTCGGCCATGTGGAACGATCCTTTTCGTATAATTAATGCGTCATATTTATTCATTCCTCTTTTGCATGTAAATGTCCGTCATTTACATCACTGACTAATTGCAATTATATCGTAACGCTGCCCCAAACAGTGTAAAAGCATCAATTCCGCCGAGAATACACCAGGGCACATCGTATCCGCGGAAACGCGCGTACCAACTAATACAGTAAACTCAGAGACTATATCTTCCGTCTATCTCATCTTAACTTCGGTGTTTGTTCTCAAAACTCGTTGTCGTACCGTTGTTCGAATACTGCAGCTAAGCATCCGAAGACAGCGCGCGTGAAAGTTCCATTCGAAATCGTCACGCAACGCGCAAGTCAGATACTATCTCCCGAATATGAACAAACAAAAATACCGCATCACATCACCGCGCGCCGTGATTGATGAACTTCAGGAATTAATGCGCCATATACGAACGAGCGGCTAAATGTGTGCGGAGAAACGCGACACATTTATGTCATATTGAGTGAGTAATATGTCTGTCTACGCATTGTTTAAGCTCGCGCACTCTCTTCGCGTTGTAAAGTCATCGCGCATAAACTGACTCTCTCTCTCTCTCTTTCTCTCTCTTTAAAATGACTTTATTTAATATCGAACAAGTACAGAAAAGAATAAGAAAATAAAATTAACTCTTGTATAACGCGATACTTGAACAACGCGGCTTACAAATTGTGATAAAATGGAGTCTAACCCCGTTTTTTCAATCTGATCTGCACGTTTATAAGAGCTTCGTGTAACGCGATTTATATAACGCGGCATTTCTGTGATACGAAATAACCGCGTTATACGAGAGTTACCTGTAGTGATTTTATTTTGAGATACAATCGATTAACTCACACACACACACACGCATTAGCGCAAAATAACTCTTCTTGAAAATGTCAAACATGAAGTTTTCTTTATGGTATTATCTTCAATCGTGTTATTGATAACATATGTTATTTTATTTCTGACTTTTTTGTAAAATTAAGCTTTTACAGAACGTGTTTATATTATTTATGTTCTAAAGCAAGAAAGAAGGCACGTCCTTTCCTCGCAAGGACTGCGCGCTGGTCGATGGGCGCGAACGTTTGTCCGAAATATGAGGGGGTGTTTAGGGACCACCCGGTATTCCCACTCCAATTCGAGTAATGGAGTCTGAAACATTTCTCTCACACCCCTTTCTGTCTGCCATCTCTCTTCTCCGTACGCTTCTCTCTATCCCTGGATCAGCGTATCTCGACGGTCCGAGCCGCCTATATGGGTTGGTTGATACGGTCTACTTCTATTCGTATCTGACAACTGTCAACATAAATACGCTAGCTAATTTGGGAGTCAAGACATTTATGTAAACTGCAATATATGTATACGTATTTTTATGCAAACAAATAATTCACATAAGAATTGTGTTTTATAGATAACAGAATTAAGAAATGTGATGTATTTTAGTGACATGAATTTGCTCTCTAATAAATAACGTTTTTGTTTTTGTTTTTTTTTTCTGGCGCGCGCCTAAATTTCTTTTCACGTCAATCGAGAAATGATATCAATTTGGAAGTGTGACATATAGAACGTATATAGATCCATTATTCTTCTGTGAGCACTTATCGTCATCACATCATCGCGAGCATCTACATTTCATTCACAGCAAGGACAGAAAAATCAATTCTTTTGACGTGTCAATCAGTTGATAGAAGCACATGTTTCAAACTTGTTTTATAAAAAGACAATGATAGCGCACATGTGTTTCTTACATTATATATATGTCACATCTTTTTTACATTTATAATACACCAAAGTGCATTTAGTGTAAAAACTTATTATTATTGAAATGTACGCGAATATAAGTGAACAATAAATAGATATATTTTTTCCATTTTTTGTGATTTCTGTTGACACGATATTGCGGAAGATAAATCATGTAATAAGTAATATTATTTTCTATGCAAATTTTCATGACATGAAAAAATATAATTTCTTGATGATTTGATTTGAAATATATGGGTAGAGTTCCGAAAACCTGAAACACCGGATTTTTATGTCGGTTGGTATACTACTGTATTTTGATGCGCTGATTACGAATATGATAAAAGTAAAAAATTATTGCTTTTTAACATTTATGTTCTATGCAAAAAATGTATAGAACATAAATGATGTATTTTTTCAAGAGCTACAACTTTTTTATTTGAAACATTTTTTTGTGCTATAAATATTTATCAAAATAATGTTAAAAAAGCGATAAGGTTTTACTTTTTTTGAATTTTGACCTTGAAAATGACCTTGTCGGTGATTTTCACTATCATATTCGTAATCAGCGCATCAAAATACAGTAG